>JBAMJV010014764.1:0-12500 GCA_037951105.1 Echinarachnius parma
CTGCGTCTTTCCAGTGTATACAAGCGCGAGCGCGTGTTATAAGTAAATGCGCGCTGTGCGCATTTGTTTTCCCATTCAAGAATAAGCGGATTAGCACCATAGAAGTATGAATAAACAAACCAACCCGTTTATAACTAGAAGGCTCACTTAACGCGCGCAAGTCACGTGTCCCATAGACTTTGTACATGGGCAACATGGCGGAGTGAACCGATTTTTGAAGCTCCCGTAGCCCACTTCTCTACGTCATCGCGTAGTGACCTAGAAATACTGGACCAATCATCATGCCTATGCAGTGCGTAGACTATCGCGCCTATTTTCCTGCGCACTGTCCTAGATTTCATCACGCTTATGAGAACAATGGGAGCCATTGTGACGTATGCATATGAACTTGTTTTATTGACCTCGATCCCGTGACGACGCGTTTGAACTACTCTGTGATTGGTTAACTGTAGTTCCCATGTAGCCCATAATGCAACCAGTTGTGGGCTCTTCCGGTGAGCAAAAATCGCTGCAACGCTGGCAGCAGTGACACCCCCCTGATTAGCACACATCATTACGCACTCCCAGGCCATCCCCATGCGCAGCTCGTTTGGCTCTCTATGGGACATTTGTACACACATAGCGTGCATAAATTGATGTTATACACTATACTGGATTATAAAATGGGTAGAAAGAATCCCTGCATTCTGATTGGTCAATTACAGGCAATTCATACTTACGTCTAGCACTGGCTCAGAACTGGATAAATCCACTGCTAGACGCAGATATGAATGGAATGTCTAGCATCAGTCTGTGCTCAGCCTGGCATAACTTTGATCCACTGTTGATCCACTGTTGATGCTGCGCTAGACACTCGTCTAGCACAAGGTTGCGCATGCGCATTACGGTATTACGCGTTCAGAATTTGCAGGTCATCGTTACGTCACAATAGAAGTGTACTAGTGCGCATGCCCAGTCATGTCTTAGACATTTCCAATCCACTGTTTGTATTCATACTTGCGCGTCAGTTATCCACTGTTGATGCCAAGTATGAATGGTCGGCTTTTTCGTCTAGCACTGGCTCGGCAGTGGATTTATCCAGTGCTGAGCCAGTGCTGCTGCAGCTAGACGTAAGTATGAATTGCCTGCAAGAGTGTAAAAGTTTTTTTTACTGATGCATAAAATAAAATAAAAAATAAAATAAGATAAAATAAAATAAAATAAAATAAAATAAAATAATATAAAATAAAATAAAATAAAATAAAATGAAATAAAATTGTTGTCATTTAAAAAAATATATATAATTTTAAATTTTTTATATCATTTAATTTTTAAAAAAATAAAAAAATTCTATCATTTAAAAACATTGATATAAAAAAATCATTTAAATTTTTTAATTTTTTTAATGTACTTTTGAAGCCATGGGTCGGTAAATTTAGCCAATTTAAAGGGGTAGTTTAGTTTTGTTAGAGAGGGCGCTGCACATCACAATTTTTTTGTGAGGTAATGAAAAACTGAGTGTCGAATTTGAGAGAACATGCAATTTTAATGGCAGAATAAACTTTATTTGGTCAAAATCGACCCAGAATCGGCTGAAATATCAATAAATATATCTGATCTTATAATTATTTGGGGCCCAAATAATTAGATGATTTTTTGAAAAAATTAAAAAAATGCTTGCACTTTTTCAAAAATTTTCAAAAGCGTTTTTTAAATGGTTGTTGATGATCTCGCTATTTAATCATTATATCAACAAAACATCACATGCATAATTTTGGTTGAAAATGGTTGAAACCAATGCCTTTTTAAAAAAGCGCCCTCTTGTGTTTTAATGGCTCTTTTTGAATGATAACAGTCGTTTTACTTGGTCGTTTGTAATTTTGTATATCTTTCGAACATGGTGGAGTTATAACTATTAGTTTATAATGTTAATGTGCAGGTTTTGGCTACTAAAGTTCAGCCTTACCAAAACTAAACTACCCCTTTAACCATTACTGGGAAAAAGTCTGATTTTCACATTTTTTCGCGCCCATTTTATAAAACAAATGCTGCACAGGAATATTTCGTGGATCGGTAAGAATTGTATGCACTCGTTTAACTTTGGAAATGGTCTAAAACCCACTCGCTGCGCTCATGGGTTTAAACCATTCCAAATTTAAACTCGTGCATCCAATTCTTACCGATCCACTCATGCCTGTGCATCATTTGTATATTAAGCATGGGTAATCAACCAATATGAATGCTCAATTTCCCTTTAGTATGACATCATCATCTTATATAACAAAATATTATGGCAATCACGTGGCTGTGTTGAGCCAATTTAATGAATCGTATTTTACTCATCATGCTCATAGGCTCATAGGCTATAATATATGAATATATTTTACCTACATCATGCAGGGCAAACTTATTGAAATGTTTATCATCCTTGGAATAGGTAATGCAACTTTTGTAGGGCTTAATTAGATTTCCCACGCATTTTGATCATTATAAAATGCTTCCCTTTTAAAGGATGTTTGTATTCATGTCGCTAAGCATGGATTATATCAATGCAGATACGATTAGTTATAATATTGTTTTTATTCAGATGTAAACAAAAATGAAATTGAACCTGCAATTGTTTTATATGAATCTGAAAACAATTATCAGGCAATCATCTCGGCATCGTGGTTCTTTCGCGACCATGCCGCCGGGCGTGGCACACAAATCATTTCGTGCGCGAAACGATGTACGACCGGGGATCCCGACGTCAAGTACAGCCTCGTCGTCGACGTCGAGACCGAAAGGGAAATCGTGCTGATCATCTCCGACTTACAAGAGACGGACGAGGGGAACTATACCTGCACCCTAGCGGGGAGCAGGGATTCTGCGTCTGCAGCTGTGGAACTCCACGCCAAGCCTGTCCCTGGTAAATAAAGCATAGCCTATTAAATGGAAATGTCAAATCTGTGTAAGTGACCATAATATATAAAGTGGCCACTGTGGACAGGTGACCTCTATATACAGGTTTCATGAAATTGTTTTTTCTCTGCAAGGGATCACCTGAGGTGACCACTAACAGTGTATAGGCGGGTTGGTTGCTGCAGACAGGTGGCCATATAGGACAGGTTGAATGTATGCAGTAATTACAGTCGAACCTGTCGTCGGGGCCACCTGTCTGTAGCAGCCACCCTGCATATAATGGCCACTGATAGTTGTCCATGAAAATAACTACAGTGTTATGGAAACTGTCTATATATAGAGGTTGTATCGAATTTAGGCTTTGCTTCAATGAACGAACTTTTGCGGAGGTAAGGGCCATTGAATATAGTTTATTGTGGATTTGTCAGAATAAAGGAGCTTATACACAAGTAAAGGAACACGAATGTAGATAATTTTATTAATTTATGACCGTTATGAACGTAATATGCGGAAATAAGGAGACACGAGTGTAGCTACTTGTTTTGAATTAAAGGGACTTAGTAACATTATCCAAATCCTCAAAATACAATTGGAATTCTAGCGGTTCCCTCATACCTTGTTGTATTTGTATTAACAATAAAAAATCATGGGACAGGTTTCGGTTTTTTCTAATTCCCCTTTCGTTAAAAAGATATTTACGATTGAAGTTTTCAGATGTTGAATAATCCAACGGATCGCGAAAACTGTGTACAAAGTGAGTGCAATGAGTCTGTGTATATCACTTTGCATTTTTGCTCATTACTCGGCCATATAACGTCTATTTGACTTTAAATTTTCACACAATACCCTGTGGACATATCAGATAACAACAATATACATTGCATCAACCATTTATCACTTTTTGCACGTATCAACAAAGTTGCTAGATCCCTTTAAGGCTTTGTCTCAATGACGGAACCTATACGGAAGTAATTAAGAGAAAATGAAAGTAGCTAACTGCATATAAGTATGGATTTATCCCGCTGAAGGACATTATGCGAAAATGATGGGAAAGGGAATGTATACAGTCAAACCTGTCTATAGTGACCACCAAAAGGAAACAAGAAAAGTGGCCCCTGTAGACAGGTGACCTCTATAGACAGGTTCTAAAACATTGGTTTTCGATGCAGGGGAACACTTATGGTGACCACTATAGACAGGTTGGCTGCTATAAACAGGTGACCACTAAGACAGGTTTGACTGTAGTTAATTGTATCGTGTTGTGGCTTTGTCCTAATGGAGGGACTTGTGCAGGACTAAGCGGAATTAATGTAATTAATTGTATCAAATTATATAAAAACTTTTAGTGTGATGTTCCTAGAGATTTACGCAGCATCACTGTTGTTTATGCGATTTATACACTAAGGCCCGGCGCAGACAGGGCCGACTCGACCCGATCCGACTGGTTTTCAACCTAATTAACTCAGTATGCGCTGCCTCAGGACTCTGGTTTTGTCATTCAAGAGCAATTTGAAGGTCATTCGAGGCCGATTCAACATGTTGAATCGGCTCCGACTGAGCGAAACTGTCTCTAGCCTGACTGTAAACCAGTCGGATCGGGTCGAGTCGGCTCTGTCTGCGCCGGGCATAAGTCGTCTTACCCTCGGTAGGACAAAAGCTGATTTAATAATGCACAGTTGAGCCTTGAATTAATAATTATCCCTTTAAAACCGGTTTATAATTTTGATCTCCCTGTTATAATCAATTCGTAGATTGTGACATGGTAAGGCCATCCATCTCGTGTTCTCCCTCGGTAACCATGGATACAGCGTTGACGGTGGATTGCATCATTGGTGGACAGAATCCCCAGAGGGCATACTACTCCCTCTTCCGTCATCAAGACACGTCACGAGTTAGCCTCTTCCGTGGCGGTGGTGGAGGAGGATTAGTCAGAGGAGGAGATGGGGGAGGACGATTAGATGGATTAGTGATAAACGCCAATTTGTCGACAGACATTTCGCTACCCAATGCGAGTTTTTCACGCGAGGTCAGACCAGTAGAAATAATCTCGTCTTGTTGCAGAAGTGAAACTGATGATAACTGCAGCAGCCCAGACGGTGGAGATGCGATTCTTTGCTCCGAGGAGTGTAATTCGGTGGTGTTACGTAAGGCATATTCCAAACTTTAGAGTGTTATATTTTCCTTGTAATATGTTTGTTTTACAGGATATATACTTTGTCAAATATATGAACAGATGAATAAATAAGTAAAACTTGAAAAGGGGGAAATTATTGTTTTCATAATGTAATATAATGCAGCTCAAGCCTCCCAGCATGTAAAGGGTTCTGTTGCATATAAACATGAAAACGTGAAAACATGAAAAACAAATAAATGGTCTAAATTGAGAACTTGTGGAAAACAAAGAAAAGATGAATTGTATCCACTATGTCGATCTCCAAGTAGCTACATGGTAGTCAAATTACAATGAATTTTGTCATGGTATAGACCGAGTGATACAAAGGAACTAAGTGATAATTATCCTTTCATCAAAGGCGTCGAAATGGATTTAAGTAATTGGTCAGGGTGATGAAAGAAAATCCTTAGCATAAGATCATCAACACCCGGTTTCTTATTAATACGAGGGCATGGTAAATATTAGCCCGAAAAATCTGTCTATATATTCCGAGGGTTTGGTCCACTGAGACTGTCTTGTTTCATTATCATCTTATACTATCTTGTTCCATTTCGTGATGGAGGGGATAGTATGACGTTATATTAAACGATCCCTCCAGAACGAGGTGGATTTTTCTGTCTAGGTAAATATATATATGAAACATCACTCATTGTCTATTTTCATGATTTAATGTCATCAGTCTCTCCTACCCAACCAAGCAACCTCCGGGTGACGAGCTACTCCTCATCTTCTCTGTCGTTGTCATGGAGACCTGGAAACGATGGAGGGACGCCCGCCACTTTCACCATCTCATATTGCTCTATTTCTGGTACGTCCATTTAAATGAGTGCTAAACAGCCAATCAGCATGGAGAATCAACGGTGCTGCCATGACATTTACAAGTATAGTAACTAGGAACATTTGTATGTAACAGGGACCAAACGTTGTGTATTCCATTCTCGCATTAGCTTTATGATATGCAGATTGAAAGTAATCATTGAATTAGAATAAAAATGGAATGTTTTCTTTTTCGCTTGCGATATGGGCTACATTACGTAATTCGTTATTTACATATTACAACATTGGCATTACAATAGACAGTAGACACCCCCAGACGCCCAGGAATTATTTGAAATCTAGCTCAGATAGTAGTGTTACATAATACTGAGGATAATATGTTTCCAGTTCAAATCTATATTTGGAAAGAAATCCGATTCAATTTGATACAACATGCTTTCTCCACCGACTCTTTAGTACGAATATTTTCGCGACTAATCATGAAAATATTGATTTGTTCGTTCTACCTTTGTAATCACACAAACTAATGTGTTTCTTTAGGCATGCAAAATGGTTTCACCAACAATAACAGCAGCATCGGGGGAGAGCAATGCCGGTACGTCAGAGATGTCGCTACCCCAAATCACCGGCTTACTGCCCTCGCAGCGTACATTACCTACAGAATAACGGTGCGAGCTGATAATGGCATAGGTCTGAGTCGGAATAGTCCGCCACTCGTGACATCTACTGCGCGTGAGAAACTTTGATTTGATTTGAATTGAATTCATATAATTTGTTTTTATTCCTTTAAATCTAAATTTGTTAAACGTATTAATGTGATTTGATTGGATTTCATAAGTTTGTTCCCCCCTAATGATGTATTGTATAAACAATGGATTGTGTATATTACCACTTCTTGTATACACACACACAACATTAACAACAAAAACTACTACTACTACTACTACTACTTCTATACTGCTAATAATACTAATGCTTATAAAATCAACAATGAAACTATTATATCATACTGTTTTTGAACTTTTATTTAGAATAATCAACATATCATTATTAACCCATTTACTTCAAATACTTATGTTTGTTTTGTTTTCATTCATCTTTAGCTAAAACGCCAGAAGACTTAGGTAAGTTGATCAGCCATTTATCTTCTTTTTTAACCAATATAAATGCTTAAAAACAGTCCCAAATTCAAAGTTGAAAAACAGTAATTCTAATGTCCTTGACAGAACTTACATTTGCCAGAGTATAGAAAACCAATGTGTGTGCGCGTGTGTTTATGTTTGTGTTTGTGTTTGTAAAGATGCCAAAGCTATTTATTACACCTGTATAATGAATTTGTAAAAAGGGTAATGTATTCTGTTCTAAGTGTGACATAATATAGCTAGCCAATTTTCCCTACAACAGGCATTGCGGGAATTTACGATGCTCTGTCGGGCAAGCTCGTCATTGTGACATCATCCGGCTCCAGTAGTATAGGAACGTTACCTGCCGACCTCTGCTTGCATTTGGAGATTCGAGTCGCTACGCTACGTCACAGAAACGAGACGTGCCTACAACCGGGACATACGGTGTATGTCGGGGGTGGCGCCACAGAGCAGCATCTGTGGCTGGTGGCATGCGGACGAGGCGTTTGCAGCCGGCCGTCGGCCGTCATTGCGAAACGTGATGCCGAGCCCGTATCGAGCCCGAGCAACCGTCGTGATATGGGTAAATTGGAGCGAATATAGATCACAATTTATGAATGATTGTTAATGAATCTTTAAAACCATTTTTATTTTTCTTAGTACTAAAATCTGTGTAGTTCTAAAAATGTGTTTATTAAATGTGATAAAGTAAATATGCGTTGACCTAACGTGTGTCATCCAGATATATATATGTAGGTCTATTATAATGGGTTCACATTATTTATGTGAATCCATTGAAAGACCAACATATCACCCAATAAAACAAACAATATTAATAACGATATATTGACCCAAATAGGCCTTTTGTTATATAACCCTTGCGTATTGCTAATTGTTCTTCTTTTGATCAGATTTTCTGTTCATCCTTCTCATAACCATCGTCTCGTGTGTTGGATTACTGATCTTCATTTTACTCATCGTAGCCTGCTTTCATCTCCTCGTTAGAAGAAATTGTAAGTCTACATATCATAGCAATGGGAAAATTAATGTATGTTTGCAGCCCCCTCCCTTAATTGCCAGACTAAATCGACCAAATCTTTAAAAAGGGAATACAAAAATAATCTCCGGCTGCTACAAACTGCGATTATGCAATGCTGTATATTGTGTCCGCAAAACATACAATATGCATTTATATAAAGTTGGTATCGGGTGTTGGGCCCTAAATAAGTGGCGTACCCCGTCAGTAAGTTGATTCAATCATTGATCGATGGGTCGATGGGTCAATTAATCAATCAATCAATCCATCTATCAATCACCTTTATTCTTCTCCTCTGTCACCCTCTATCTTTAATTTATAACAGTTATACTGTAACTTATACATTAAAGCTAGAGGGTGACAGTGGAGGTGAATAAAGATGTCATTTATGTCTCCCGCAAGATATGGCTGGCGTTCAGTAAATCTAATGAAATTTGCATAGGTTTATAGCTTTATGCAATTTCAATTTTAAAGTGACATTTCATTTACAATTTGTAATTATTTTTTCAGACGAATTTAAACATGTTGGACTAGTGGTAAAATGATTGTTTTCTTTAATATATTATAACAGCATTAACTGCTATTGGCGTCTACTTGAATTGAGCTAAGATATTTCATCATATTATCGTGCAGGATAGTCGATGTGTTATTTTACTTTTTCAGCAAGAAGTCATGATACATCGGGAGGAAGCGGGTTTCACGCACACGCTGCTCTACCACTCCCATCACCTCTGACGTCGTCACCTCATTCTCACAAGTCACTGGTAAGTGTCCAGGCGAACCCCGCTATATCGAGGTTGCCGGGACGACCACAATAAACACGATAAACACCGTTTCAAGTGATACCACGTTGTATCCGAAATCGTAAGGAGGTTTTCTGTAAACATGCGAGATCGGAGATAACATCACTCATATTTAAAACAAACAGACAAACCTTTTTACAGTATATTCATTGGTGATTATTTTCGTTGTAGTTTATAAGATTGAAGGTCATGCCGATTAAAATCCACAACACAAGTATCTTCGATTACATACCCTTTCACTTTATGTTTATTATGTGTATCATGTTGAATAGTTGGATCTGATGTTATAGGATCTGAAAGGGGACACTCAACATTGTCATAAATGGATCTCAGTGACTCGATCATTTCCCTCGCTTCTCTCTTTCTTGTTTATTGTTTTAAAATTTCCAGGAAGTTTACGCCGCCATAGACAACATCATGCGTGGCAACAAGACACGTCAAAACACGGACGCAGGTTCCGCGGCACACCAATCCCTAACGTTGAGCGCATCCGATACCGAGAGTGCTGCGCGCAGCAATGATGCGCATGATGTACGCACGAGCCCAAGCGCGGGCGGCCTTCGTCACAGTTATCACTGTTACCATGACTACGCGGATCCGGAATCAATGAACGACGCGCACAGCTCAATGAAACTGCGGCGGGAGTACTATGCCAGTCCATACAGCGCCGATTGTTCTCAGTCAGCGCGTAAAGGAGCGCGTGGAGATGATGGTTTGTACAAGGAGGAGCAACAGCTGGACATTGATAGAAATGCCTGGCTGATCATGGGTGAAGGTGATCTCGGTAGTGGTCGTCTAACGATGGAAGACAACACGAAGACGAAGCATAGTATCAAGAATATCGGCGAGCACCACAGTTTCACAAAATCATGCACCCTTCCGAAAGCGCCGGGGGAGGACTCGTCACCCGACTCGGAGTACCTGGAACCGATGGCCATGTCAAGTTTGCGAACTGTTTGAATTAATGCAGAGTATGTTGTACGTTAAAGGGATCTAGTAACTTTGTTGACATGTGCAAAAATTGATGAATGGTTGATGCAATGTATATTATTGTTATCTCATATGTCCACAGGGTATTGTGTGAAAATTTAAAGTCAAATGGACATTGCATGGCCAAGTAATGAGCGAAAATGCAAAGTGATAGTCATTAACTCACTGCACTCACTTTGTACACAGTAAGAAAAACTCCACCAGAGTTTTACTTATCTGAATACTTCGATCGTACGTATCTTTGTAACGAAAGGGAAATTTGAATAACCGAAACCTGTCCCATGATTTTATAGGTAATACGAATACAACAAGGTATGAGGGAACCACGAAAATCAAAATTTTATTTTGAGGATTTGGACGATGTTACTAAGTCCCTTTAACCCTCTGATGAGGCAACATTTGAAGGGATCTAGTAACCTTTGTTGACATGTGCAAAAACCGACCAAGGGTTGATAAGATGTTTATTTCTGTTATCTGATATTTTCACTGAGTGATGTGTGAAAATTATATGGTAAATGAGTGTCATATGACCGGGGAAATGAGCGAAAATGCAAAGTGATATTCACTTAGTCATTGCTTTGACTTTGTGTGCACAGTTTAAGTGCTCCTTTAGAGATTTTCTTATCCAAACACTTCAATGAAGCGTACATATCTTTAAAACGAAAGAGAAATTTGGAAAATCGAATCCTTTTCCATGCTTCTATTGATGATACGAATAAGAACCGTTAGAGTTCTAAGTAAATTTGGTAGATTTTGACAATGTTACTAGATCAGAACTCAACTATCCCTTAAAAGGGATAGTTGAGTTCTGATAAAGAGAGTAGTTTTGGTCAAACTGAATTTTAGTAAGCAAAACCTGCACCATTACATTACAAACTAATAGTTATAACTCCACCATGCTCAAAAGAAATACAAAATTACAAATAACTAAGTTTTTTTTAAAAGCCGTTAAAACTCAAGAGCGCGCTCTCTGAGCACTAATCGGTTTTAACCATTTTAAATAAATTATTGTGAATGTGATGTTATGTTGAAATAGTGATTAGATAGAGAGATTATCAACAGCTATTCAAAAACCACTTTTGTAAATTTTTGAAAAGAGGAATCATTTAAAAAAAATGTTAACGGCTGGTTCCAAATTGTCTAATAATTGTGGGGCCCCACATTTATTACGAATGGTTAATTTTATGGATATTTCAGCCATTTCGGAACCGATTTGGATCAAATAAAGTTCATTCTGTCATTAAAATTGTATGCTCTTTCGAATTTGACACTCAGTTTTTCATTATCTCACCCCAAAAAATATGTTGAGTAGCGCCCTCTATACCAAAACTCAACTATCCCTAGGAATCAGCAAAGCCCGCGGTGTGGCTGATCTAGTTGACAGACAACTACAAAATACGAGTCCGATTTAATTTACGTGACATTTACACCAACAAGTGTCTTGATCAAATGCACATAGACAAATCAACTTAAGAAAATATGGCATTGACATTGATTGATGTTGTTTATTGTCGAGAAGCAATGCAAATGGGCAGAACGATCAATCATAAGAGTCTATATGCGTTGGAGGCGGGGGGCTGAGGGCGCTGAGGGCGCTGCAGCCTTCCCTGTAGTTTTTGAAAACGGCCATATAGTGGGGGCTCTTAGGTCATGGGGTGTGCACTTCCGGAAGAAAGTGTGAATTTTGGCACACAGATAGTTTAGACCTTCCTCTTCAAGAAATTTGATGGAAGCAATTTTGCACGGCCCATTCTTGGCCGCCATCTTGAATTTCAAAATGGCCGCCATCTGGCACCTGTTTTCATCAATATCTCAGCAACTAAAACAGCTAGAGAGTTATTTTCAGTGGCTATACCCACATAATGGGGGCCAACGAATCACCTGAATGGAATATCAAGACTTCAAATGGCAGCCATCTTGAATTTCAAAATGGCCGCCATCTGGCACCTGTTTTCAGCAATATATGTCAGCAACTAAAACAGCTAGAGAGATATTTCAGTGGCTTTGCCCACATAATGGGGGCCAACGAATTACCTGAATCACATATCAAGACTTCCAATGGCAGCCATCTTGAATTTCAAGATGGCCACCATGGGAAGCCTACATTAAACTCCATCTCAGAAACTAAAGCAATTACGGAGTTCATTTCAACTGATATGCCTATCTGTTTGTGGTCAACTTGTAACAATTTGCCAATAGATGGAAGCAATTATGCACTTCCCATTTTAACCGCCATCTTGAATTTTAAAATGGCTGCCATCTGAAACCCTATTTTCTCCAATATTTTAAAAACTAAAACAGCTGGAGAGTTTATTTCAGCCGGGTACACTCACATTTTCTGGGTCAACGAATCACCTGGATCGTCTTTATAAGCTTCAAATAGAAGCCATCTTGAATTTCAATATGGCTGCCACGGGTAGCTTATTCAATTATGTATCTCAGAATAAAATCAGTCAGTGCATTTCTTAGGTCGGAAACAATTGAGCAATGTTGCTGATATATAATGATATGAAGATAATCTGAACAAAAAAGAAGTCTACTTGACAATTCGATTAAACAAAGTTATCGGGTAGGACATGTATGAGGTAGTTCAAAAGAGAATCAATGAGTGTACTAACCTACCTTTAGAGAAAAGCAGTAACATTCATTCGAGCATTATTTGCAATTGTTTCAGTCCCCACTAATGAAAACTAACTAAATGGAAAAAGTTTAAACAT
>JBAMJV010014764.1:17500-27535 GCA_037951105.1 Echinarachnius parma
TTGAAAAAAGAAATAATGTATCAATATCAATTTTACATCGCAAATTATGGTTTTCTATAATGTTAGGTCCAACTGAGAATTTGAGTTCACCATAGTTCACCAAAGGGGTAGCTCAGTTTTGGTAGAGAGAGCGCTGCACAACACAATTTTGTGTGAGGTAATGAAAAACTGAGTGTCAAATTTAAAAGAACATGCAATTTTAATGGCAGAATAAACTTTATTTGGTCAAAATCGGTTCAGAAGTGGATGAAATATCAATAAATATATCCGATGGTAATAAATCTGGGCCTCAGATTTATTCGATGATTTTCTAAAAAAAAAAAAAAATGCTTACACTTTTTGTTTGAATATTCAAAAGCGGTTTTTGAATAGTTGTTGATGATCTCTCTATTTAATCATTACTTCAACAAAACATCACATGCATAATTTTGTATGAAAAATGGTTGAAACCAATGCTTTTTTAGAGAGCGCCCTCTTGTGTTTTAATGGCTCTTTTTTAATGATAACAGGCTTTTTACTTAGTTGTTTGTAATTTTGTAAGCCTTTCGAGCATGGTGGAGATAAAATCATGTTTGTAATGTTACTGTGCAGGTTTTGGTTACTAAAGTTCAGCCTTACCAAAACGGTAGGCCTATAATATCAGATTGAAAAATTAGGGATTATAAAGCATTCAGAAGGAAAACAATAAAAACAGAATTAACAAAAAATTGTTTCTGGCGTGTTTCTTTTTTTCTCATTAGGATTTCCATCATTTTACACATCGAAGACAACAAGATACGAACGAACATGGCGCGATATTCACAATTGAGCACTATGAGCACCGTCACGGTAATCTTGATTCTTCTCGAGACAGGCATTTCTGGAACCAAGTCAGAACGGATTAAAGCGGAGTGTCATCTTGGATCACCGGAGCCCGGATATGAAAAGGAGTACATAATCGCCTACTGCATTGCAACATCGCCGACGGGACCAGGAACCATATGCTGCTACCAGGATGAGAAGCTTGCTCCATTTTTGGAGTACCCCAAACGGAATGGGACCCGGATTGAAAGCTCCTACTGGGTGGATCTCGACAAAAGATCGATGCAATGCTGCTCAAACGATTCTAAAGAGCCGTGTTCCGAATGGACGGGTGAGCTGTGTCATACTTGTGACGATTACACCTCACCCCCACCGACTTCATCCACAACCCCATCCTCGCAATCGACTCCAAGCCACGGCCAGACCCCTTCGCGTGAATCTAAAAATAATACAGCCATCATCTTGGGCACCATGTTAATTATTGCGGTATTAATTTTCGGTTGGAAGAAAAAAATTATACACCTTTTAAACCAATTAAATTTGCGCATTAGGTCATATCTTCTGACTTGGAATTAAAGGGATGGTTGAGTATTGGTCAAACTTAAAAGGGACTGTCTCCCTTTTGCAAGCCAAATTTCAAAAGTTGCGAGGTTATTGTCTCATATGAAAGAAAATGTAATTTAACAGCATGCTTAAAAAAATTAGAGCTTGAAATTCTCCTTTTCGTGGAGTTATAGACCTCAAAATAATAAAAACGACTGGCAGTGTTTAATTCGCATTATACGAGTATTCACCCGGTGCGAAATTTCACACACGGAGTCCAGGGAGTACCACGTTGCTGCGCGTAACCCGCACACAAACCCGCGCTACGTGAACCGCGCACAGATCGAATAATGACGTAAGCGAATATTAAACAAAATATCAAAACCTCGCTAAAACTGACTACATGTAATTGTATATACTTCATTTTCAACACCCTTTTCCGTGACATACCTTTACAAATATCGGCTTTACAATACCTTTACAAAAATGAGTACAATATTGTTGTAATATTATGCTAAATCAGTCAAACGCATGTATTGACTGATATATAGGTTGGTGGAGGGACGCATTCGTTTTGATTCGTAGAATCCAAATTACAAGGATTTTCATCCCCATCCGTCTACTGTAAACTGTTCAGATGATGTATAAGTATAAGATTTAAGTCCCTTTTACTTTAGTATTAAACCAAAACCTGCATTACGGTACAAAATAATAGTTATAACTTCACCATACACAATTATACACGATTACACAATTACAAACGACTAAGTAAAACCCCTGTTATCATTCAAAAAGAGCCGTTACAACTCAAGAGGGCGCTGTCTAAAAAGATTATTGGTTTCAGCCATTTTTCATACAAAATTGTGCATGTAATGTTTTGTTAAAATAATGATTCAATAGAGATATCATCAACAACTTTTGAAAAACCTATTCAGATTTGTATCAAAGTATAATCTTTAAGCATTTTAAAAATTTTGGCTAAAAAGTCAAAATATCCCCTGGCAAAGAATCTTTGAATATGGATGTTCATGGATATTTCAGCCGTTTTCGAACCGATTTTGTTCAAATACAGTTTATTCTGTCATTAAAATTGCATGTTGTTTCAAATTTGACAGTCAGTTTTTCATTATCTCACAAAAATATGTTGTGAAGTGCCCCCCCCCCCCCCCCTATACCAACACACAACTATCCCTTTAAAGGTGCACCTGTAAAGTGTCCGATATTGCCCAAAATGACATTTGAGACTTCAACCCTGTACCAAATTCATTGTAAGATATGTCCGAATGGTGTGTGAAAGTTTCATTAAAAGGAACACTGCCTTCCTGGTTAAAAAGGCGAAAATATGCGTCAGCTTTTACAAAGAATTACTATATGACGCGCTTTTGAGGTTTATGACAGTTTATTAACGCTCTTGAGCTGAATAATAGATATCGTCATACTAAAGGGGCATTTGAAAAAAATCTAACCCTATTTTATTGTTCTCTTACCATGCTGAACAACACGCTAGAAACGAGGAAGCTCATGGTAATTTCCGTGGAGTTAGACACTTTACAGACATCGCTTTAATTGCAACTTTACAATCGATTGCACATTTTTCTGCAACGGGCCCCAGCGTTAGCCATTGTTTCACTGCTACTCATGTTACAATGCCCAAGTCAGCATGAAAGTCATGCATTAACATTTCATGTGCTTAAATTCCTTTTCAAAGCTGCCGCGTATACATGTATCACATGTTGTTATGTGGTAATGAGATAAAATAAACTTGAACTTTAAATTGAACTAAATATCGGCATACAAATTATAAATATGATAATTTCCTTTATATCAACGTACTTTGGGTCACCAAACCCGTATATCCCCTCCCCCAAAAGGGCAGTTTGTAGACTGAACCTTGTAAATAAATAGACCGTTAAATCAGTCCTTCACCTCGTGTGTTGTTTCACTCACCACTTCAGAGAAAACCTTTATTCTCCAAACAAAAGGAGGGTACACTGTAGACAATATCAATGCATTTTGCAACATTTCACTTTTGACTTTGTCCCATATTCGGGGGTCATGCACATTCCATGATAAAATATTCATAGCAAATGTCATATCAATGTAAAGGGAGGAATACAAGCCTTCCAATGATACCAAATTCATGAACGGTTATAAAGTAATAGAAGAGACATTAACGCTCAAACTTGAATTGCGGAACTGTTTGTGAGGGTTTGAACGTATACCTATGCTATGATAAATACCAAAGTAACCTACCGTATTATAGGTTACTTGGGCATGAATCATTATATATGTTCGATGTTGATAGCGTATTACCATGATTACAAGATAAAAGGATATAGGATTAGTCATTGGAGTTACTAACAAAAATACGCATTTTTAACGTTGCCCGATAGTGCCTGTGTGTGAAGTAAATAAACACAATTAAATGAATGCTTGTTTCTTGTTCTCGTATTACATTTTTGCTTATCATAAAGACCTCCAGTATCGTTTATCTTATTGAAAAATAAACCAATCAGTACAAGCTAAAAGGATTTTATATGAAATTTAATTATGTCTGGTGAAATAAATTGTACTTTGTTTGTTTAACCCGTATATATTGGAATAAGCTATTTTTATATGGCAATTACTTAACATGCTCAAACAAACGTTCACGACAAGTATTCAATTTATTATCTCGATATTAAGTAAAGTCGCTGTAGATACTTTTTGCATTTTGTTTGCTTAATCTTAATATATTGAGATATGATAGCTTTACATTGCAATTAATCTGAATAATAAGTATTTGAAAGACTGATTTAAGAGTATTGGATATAAATGGCCCAAGAATTGGCGTTTACTCATAATTCATTACAGTATTTTCACATTGAAATTTAAAAATGATACTTGATATTCGGTAATTTCCGTTGTTGTTGATTCCTGATGGTCCTGTTTTGTTATTTAATTGAAGTATAAATATTGAACATGATTATTGAATCTATTCTGTACTCGTTAAATATTACGTAATATATTATATTGTATCATTCACTTTCACTTTACTCTTGTCCCTTTGTTGAATTTACAATAAAGTGATATCAAATCAATCGTGTAAGTAAGTACAGTAGATCAAGTAATATTATGTCTTTTGTTGATATCTTATTAATTCTTGAAGAATGAAATAAACACAACAACAAAAGTAACTCTCCCCCTAAGCAAAATGGCGTAACTTTTTAACGAATTGGGTTTGAGCAACATAACTTGGCAGGAATGTTTCTAAAATGATTGGCTAACGTCTCTGTGAAAATGAATTGATCCGCCATGCCATGCATGAGTGAGCACCAAACACATTAAAGGAAAAATGTCACTTTTCAAAGTCACAAGAGTCAAAAAGTGAAAATTCTGCCTTTGACGTGTGGTCACTCATCATGACTCGACGGACCAATTTCATTTTCACACATAAGTTAGGAACAATCCTGCCGAGTTATTTTGCTCAAAACCTTTTCGTTAAAAAGTTATGTTATTTGATTAACCCTAAAAAGACTGGGCTATTTTGAACCTTAATAAAACTGGGGGGGGGGGGGGGGGGGGCTAAAAGGGCCCCCCCCCCCCCTAAGATCTCGGCAACCGAAACTCCAATCGACTCCAAATTTGGCATCGTGATAGATGTCCATAAGGTCTACAATATTGCGTAGTTAAAAAAAAAAAAAAATTGTATTAGAATATGCTAATTAGAGCTAATTAATTATGCAAAAAATTGTATTTTTTTTAATTTTTTGTAGTTTTCTCGCCAATCAAAACTCCAATCGACTCCAAATTTGGCATGGTGACAGATGTCCATGAGCCATACAATATTGCATAGTTAATTTTTTTGTTTTAATTATAATATGCTAATTAGAGCTAATTAATTATGCGAAAATTGCATTTTTTCCTTATTTTTCTTATTTTTAAAATATTTGTTATATATGTTTTCAATGGAATAAGATATTAACCATTATTCAACCATTTGTAGCCCAAAATTAAATAATTGCAGTGATCAGAATGAAAAATAATGAAGATTTTGTCTATTCTAGGAAAAAGTCAATTTCCATAGGATTTGTACACAAACCACAAAATGTTGCGATTTTCGGGCCGACGCTCACTTACAAAAGGTCACGTAACTTTAGAACGGTACACCCGGTTGTCGCAAATTTGGTATCAAAAGTTGCGCAAGACTCTAAGGAAAAAAGTCGTGAAGTGGCACCGTAATATTTAAGCGTTGCGAAGTAATCGCGAAAATAGAGGAGGGGGGCTAAATCAGCCCCCCAGTCTTTTTAGGCGGGACTTACTTTTATGTTGGTTTAATTGATCAGTATTGTTGGAATAAACTCAACAAAAAAGTAAGTCTCCTCCTGATTAGAATAACATAACTTTTTACAAAAATGTTTTGAGCAAAATAACTCGGCAGGATTGTTCCTACACTTATTGACTAACTTCTGTGTGAAAATGAAATTGGTCCATCGAGTCATGCATGAATGAGCACACATCAAAGGAAAGATTGGCACTTTGTGTGCTCACTCATGCATGACTCAATGGACCAACTTCATTTTCACTCATAAGTTAGTCACAAAGTGTAGGAACAATCCTGCCGAGTTATTTTTGCTCAAAACATTTTTGTCAAAAAGTAACGCATCCCAGCTAGCCACCTGACGTTGGGCCGATGTCGGAATTTGGTTGCCGGATGTCGGCATATCGCCATTGGCTCGAGGTTAAAATGTCCGCCAGCCCAACATCGTCACGACGTCATTTTTGTGATATATTGGCATAACGTCATTTTCCGACAATGGCCCAACATCATCTCATGACATGATGTTGGGCCATTGTCGGAAAATGACCTTATGCCAATATATCTCAAAAATGACGTCGTGACGATGTTGGGCTGGCGGACATTTTAACCTCGAGCCAACGGCGATATGCCGACATCCGGCAACCAAATTCCGACATCGGCCCAACGTCAGGTGGCTAGCTGGGATTTTGATTAAGGGGACTTACTTTTGTTGTTGTGTGTATTACAAAAGCGTGCATGATTCATAAACACAACAAAAAAAGTCCCCTAATCAAAATGGCGTCACTTTTTGACAAACTTGTTCTGAGTGAAAATGAAGTTGGTCAATTGAGTCACGCATGAGTGAGCACACAAAGTGCCAATCTTTCCTTTGATGTGTGCTCACTCATGCATGACTCGATGGACCAATTTCATTTTCACACAGAAGTTAGTAAATAAGTGTAGAACAATCCTGCCGAGTTATTTTGCTCAAGACATTTTTATTAAAAAGTTATGTTATTCTAATCAGGAGGAGACTTACTTTTTTGTTGAGTTTATTCCAACAATACTGATCAATTAAACTCAACACAAAAATAAGTCCCCCTTAATCAAATAACATAACTTTTTAACGAAAAGGTTTTGAGCAAAATAACTCGGCAGGATTGTTCCTACATTTATTGACTAACTTATGTGTGAAAACGAAATTGGTCCGTCGAGTCATGGATGAGTGACCACACATCAAAGGCAGAATTTTCACTTTTTGTCTCTTGTGACTTTTGAAAAGTGACATTTTTCCTTTAATGTGTGCTCACTCATGCATGGCATGGCGGATCAAATTCATTTTCACAGAGACGTTAGCCAATCATCTTAGAAACATTCTGCCAAGTTATGTTGCTCAAACCCAATTTGTTAAAAAGTTACGCTATTTTGCTTAGGGGGAAGTTACTTTTTTTGTTGTGTTTACATCAAAAAAAGTGTTTGTATAATTGGTCGTAACAAAGTCGTTTCATCCATAACTGCAACATAATTATATTCATAGATAGATTTCCAGGGGCAAGTTATTCTGCATGATAGATCGTATCACGAACATAGTTCACGTTTATGTGTGTTCCTTATCTGAGAGATTGTTTTATACCACAATAAACCCGTTCCTTATCAATGCAATTCAATACCTGGAATCCATCCTGCACCATTGTCTGTTGCTATGTTGGTCATCCCTGGGAAAAGCGTTCAGGGTCCATATTCATGAAAGCCCGCTAACTAAGTTCATTGCCATGGCCCCAGGGTTCTTCTTCATACAAATTGCTAGCTTAGTTTCGTGCTAAGTCTAAGCATGGCCTGTATATGTGTACTAAATACATTCTTTTAGCTGCTAAATATAGTGGTAACATAAACCCCTCAAAAAAAGTTCGGAAACTCAAGTTTGATCGATCATATCTCTCGTATTTTTTAATAAGAATACTCAAAATCGGTGACATAATAAAGCCTCATTATATACCTTTCAAACGGTGCATTATGTGTAGTGAGTATGCAATTGGGGCGATTGCAGTAGCCCAGAGAATAGAGGGAGGCAGGAAGTGAAATGTCGCAAAATGGCCCTAATTCATTTAATTTACGAGTGCATGACTGTGTTGACCAGTTTTTCTAAAGGTTAACATTCTATTGAATACTGCCACCCTTTCCATTCATCAAAATTGTTGAATTTGATACCATTTTTATGGAAATTATCTCTTCATTACGATGGCATGTTAATCATAAGGATTATGCAAATGGGGTGTGTGCAGCGAACCGGAATATGGAGATGGGTCGAGTGTGAAATCAGACAAAAAGATATGGAGTTTACAAAAAATCAGAGCGTTGCTTTTTTTTCGAGCTTATGGGAGTATTTTTTGGCATTTCGAATAAAAAATATTCATGATTTAAATTGATATCAATGGAAAGCCCAACAACTCTTCTGTATGAAAATGTGAAATTTATAATGATTTTAGCAAAGTGCGGCTGCAGAGAGATAAATGTGCGGGAGCCTCAAAAGTGACCCATTTTGAAACGATCTGATTTCAAGGAACAACTGAGTCACTATTCATGCGTTTTCAATTGAATTCTTCTCATTCACGGCCAACTCATTCAAGTCGCATTACATCCTCTACACAATGGTAAAAGATACCGACACCAAATCAGAGCGTTTTGAAATGGGTCACTTTTGAGGCTCCCCCACATTCATCTCCCTGCAGCCGCCCTTTACAAAAATCATTATAAATCTCACATTTTCATACAGAAGAGTTGTTGGGCTTTCCGTTGATATCAAATTTGATCATGAATATTTTATTTGAAATGCTAAAAAATCCTCCCAAAAGCTCGAAAAAAATGCAACGCTCTGATTTTTTGTCAATTCCATATCTTTTTGTCTGATTTCACACTCGACCCATCTCCATATTCCGGTTCGCTGCACACACCCCATTTGCATAATCCTTACGATTAATATGCCATTGTAATGAAGAGATAATTTCCATTAAAATGGTATCAAATTCAACAATTTTGATGAATGGAAAGGGTGGCAGTATTCAATAGAATGTTAACCTTTAGAAAAATGGTCAACACAGTCTTGCACTCGTAAATTAAATGAATTAGGGCCATTTTGCGACATTTCACTTCCTGCCTCCCCCTATTCTCTGGGCTACCGCAATCAACCCCCCTTTGACCCCCAAAATGAATGTTTTGGGGGATTTGAACCCCTCCCCCCCCCCCCCCCCACCCCCCCCCCCCCTTTGCAAATTTTAACTGGTCTAGAGACCAAATTTGAGCGGTCTCGACCGTCATTTTTGTGACAAAAAGTGTGAAAAACCGTGGTCTCGGCCTCGAAAATGTTGAAAAACCGTGGTCTCTGCCTAAAATAGTCGAAAATTGTTGGTCTCGGCTTCGAAAATTTTCTACGACTAACCCCCCCCCCCCCCCCCCTTTAAAAAATCCTGGGTACGCCACTGCAGTAGGGTGACAGTCGGAAGTCAGTCGGGCCCGATTGAACACGACCGACCGGGCCCGACTTTATCCCCACTGAAACCAATTCGGATCAGTCCGGGTCGGCTCTGTCTGCCCCGGGCTTCAGCGAACCGCGGTCCATTAGATCATAGTCGTACCCAGGGGGTGTTTATAGGGGGTTCAAACACCCCTCTTATGGACGAAAAAAAAAATGACTGTTTTTAGTTTTGTGTCGGTCTCGGGTACAATTTTACCGGTCTCGAGTCCACTTTTAATCGGTCTCGACCATCATAATCAATGGTCTCGGAACCCCCCCCCCCCCCCCCCGAGGAACTTAAGCAGTGGTCTCGGCCTCGGTCTCGAACATTTTGGCGACTTATACAGGTCATGCATAGTAAGTACTGTGTAGTATATAGTTCCTTTCTTTCCGTGGGAGATAGCAACGTTTCGAATTAATATTAATCGTACTACTATCGCTAACATGAAAATTATCTTTAATTTCGGCCCGTCTGTATGGCTACGTAATCTAACAAGTACAAGATGATTGACAGCGTTATCAAATGTACACACAAATCACTGCAGTGCTATTAGTATCCGTGGGAAATGTCAATACAATAACATCTAGAAAACACTGACCAGATTTTATAAGTATCTGTAAACAGAACATTTACAAAACACTTAAAGGTCTAGACAGGCAAGACAGTGGTTTAGCAAAAGGGGTTCTATAAGGGGGTATAGTCTGCGCCATTTGAATGTACCCACAATCCAGCAACACACTCAGAGTTGTCATAATGATTTTGTTTATATCAATAGCAAAAACCGGGGTCTGTGGGGGGGGGGGGGGGGGGGGTGGGGTTCTCACGTCGATACGTCCATACAGCACGTAATTCAAAAATAAGACGTACGGTGTTTGATTCACAAAGGTCATGTTCAGATGG
>JBAMJV010014765.1:0-26130 GCA_037951105.1 Echinarachnius parma
CCATGCAACAAAAGTTCTCAGAATACAGCTAGCATAGTTTCACCTGATCTTAAATGCTCTTTAGGACATCAACTTAAAGGGGTAGTACAGTTTTGGTAAGGCTGAACTTTAGTAACCAAACCTGGACAGTAACATTATAAACTAATAGTTATAACTCCACCATGCTGAAAAAGGTAAAACAAATTACAAACGCCTAATTAAAAAGCGTGTTATCATTCAAAAAGAGCCATTAAAACACAAGAGGGCGCTTTCTAAAAAAGGCATTGGTTTCAACCATTTTTCATACAAAATTATGCATGTGATGTTTTATTGAAATAATGATTAAATAGAGAGATCATCAACAACTATTTAAAAAACGCTTTTGAAAATTTTTGAAAAAGTGCAAGCATTTTAACAATTTTTTCAAAAAATCATCTAATTATTTGGGCCCCAAATAATTATAAGATCAGATATATTTATTGATATTTCAGCCGTTTCTGGGTCGATTTTGACCAAATAAAGTTTATTCTGCCATTAAAATTGCACGTTCTCTCAAATTCGACACTCAGTTTTCCATTACCTCACAAAAAAATTGTGATGTGCAGCGCCCTCTCTACCAAAACTAAACTACCCCTTTAATATATGGGCTGTAATAGAAGATGCACCAACTACAAGACACAACAAACGTTGTTACATACGTATGCACCGAGCACTGAACATACACACGAGCACTGAACATACATTGATCAGTATATACATTATATTTATATACACACATGTATACAAATATACCCTGGGCATTGAGTGTACAATGTATTTGTGCTAGGCGACGATCCGACGACAGAGTTTGCTATAAAATAAAGTTTGCATACTTTCATCCGATCTAACGGCTCGCCGTGACGTGGTATACCGCAGTCCCAGCCAGCGTCTAAATACACACATGTGCATAGTCCGCATACTTTCATGTAACGCAGCACTATGCGCCTCCCCGCTCGACTTGACGCGCCCGGCACATGGGCACATCTTTCACCACCCCCTCATGTCGACAACAATGAGGGGCATAATCGCATGGAAGAAGGGGTAGAATCTGTTCTCAAATGAACATCTCAAACTTGAAGTGTACAATAAATTTAACTTTGCCATTGCTTGTTACATAATGGACAGGTTCATTTTTAAGTAGTGGTATTGAAAAGTCAAGAAATTGTTCACATTTGTAATGTCTGTGCATGAAGCTAGAATTGCCCATATACATGTATGTGGATTAATTGAATCTGTGGTAATAGACTTTTTTACATTTCAAACATTTTATTGCACAAATAGACAATTTCAAAGCAGTTTTTGTTCAAGTTTTTACATTAACAGATCATGTTTCACATGGTCAAGTGATAAAAGCATAAATTTCATTTCTTTTGTGTGTGGGGCATTTCCAAATAACGCTATGTGGCTTTAAGCCAAATCTTAATGATGATAACAATAAATGTCCGGAGATACTGCAATATTCAATTAACCCACTTAGACTATTTTATTTAGGTGATTTCCCGTAGAACCAAGCAGTAGCATTCATTTTGTTGGGATCCTTGTAGTGGATATTTAGGTCTAAGATTGTTTTGGGGACAGATATCTGTTGAGAAAAATATATACACCTGTACACACACATACATACACAGATACACATATGTACATGCATAAACACACGTACACGAATACACACACAAACGTGCACACAACCAAACAAACACAACCATACAATGTACACATTAACACACAAACAAACATCACATACAATACACAAACATACCCTTTTTTTTGCACACACACACACACACGACACACAAACACACACATACAAACATAACACACACACATTCACCAAACACACAACCCACAAACATACACTGTATACTAAGAAACAATGAATATGATCCATGAGTCAAAACCCTGCCATAAGGGAGACACTTGAGATGCATCTACCATCTGTGACCGGCTATAGCAAAACCTGGCACTTGTCGGTAATTCATGTTTTGAAGAAATGGGCATTTTGAGTTCACACAATGTGCGTAATTTAGACCTACGATTGTAAAATTGAAACAATCATATCTTCGCCAATAATTGACCAATTAGTTAGAACAAAGGATCGAATGAAAGCTTGTGATGAGGCCTTTGTAATGGTATGAACATCTACATTTTGATTTTTACCGACAAGTGCCGGGTTTTGCTATAGCCGGTCACATTTATGCCCATCAAGTCTCATCGTCTCAGTCATCCTTTAACCAATTCTGGGCCCCGTGACATAAAGATTCATGATTGATCGTATGACTGATTCATTGATCATACGATTAATCGTACAACCAATTAAAGGGACTTAGTTTATTTATTTATTTATTTATTTATTTATTCCTGCATGTCTCACAGTAAACAAGTTCGTACATAAAATAAACTGTCATAACATCGAAATAGAAACATACAGAGGTCGGCAATATAAGCTAGAAGCTTGAAGTGATGCCATACCTAAGATATTACAAGTTTTACATATTCTTAAAACATAGATACACATAAATTAATAAAAACGGAAAAAAAAGAAGTAATAAAAAAGCAAATATGAAACATTATTTACAAGTAAAGAGAAAGAGGATAGTTAATTCTCTACAGTATGTTCGAGAGCAGGAATAAATGTAGCGGGCATGATAGAAAGGTACAGCCCATACTGGAAGAGAAATACGGGAAACAGAGAGAGAAAAGAAAAAGTGGGGGACATTGTCCAAATCCTCAAAATAAAATTTTAATTCTAGCGGTTCCCTCATACCTTGTTGTATTCGTAATTAACAATAAAATCATAGGACCGGTTTCGGTTTTTCAAATTTCCCTTTCGTTACAAAGATATGTACGATTGAAGTATTCAGATAAGAAAAACTGGAGTTTTGAAACCGTGTACAAAGTGAGTGCAGTGAGTTACTGAATATCACTTTGCATTTTCGCTCATTACTTGGCCATGCAATGTCCATTTGACTTTAAATTTTAACACAATACCCTGTGGACATATGAGATAACAACAATATACATTGCATCAACCCTTCATCACTTTTTGAACATGTCAACAAAGTTACTAGATCCCTTTAATTGATTGTGTGACCAATTAAATTGGTCAATTTATCAATCGTACGAACGGGGCCCAGGAATATTTCATTTTGGTATAAGTATATATTCATACATTTGCCATAAACTCCAACCACAACCCAAGTATTTTCAGGACCAGTCCTGAGTTTGTAACAATAACTCACTAACTTGATATTAAAATGGACCTACATTATATAGCAATATCTTGAGTCATGATACTCAAAGGGTCTGTTCCTAATTAACACAATTCAATACTTGAAATTCACCTTTAATACGCGACCCCAAGACCTTGTCCTTGTCTATCTAGGCAGTAATTACCTCATTTGTTTTGCAGTCGAGCTCCAGAAATAATATATTGATCATTAATGAATATTAATATTTGATGAGTAAAATAACTGCTGGTCTATAGATTATGGGATTGGCCCCTTAATGACCCCGAATCACCACTGCCCTTATGGACAAAAAAGAGACCGGTTGTGGTGTATATTCCTTTGAGAAATCATTCGTCCATGACAAGGCTTATCTCCGATAAGCTCTCTCGTTAGAATCGGTGGAATAACGTGAAATGGAGGCGCATTGACAGAAGTCGCACTGTGTAATTGATTCTGAGACCAATCAATACCGAGCACAACACGGCACAACACGGCACTGACGGCAGGATCTCGTCCGATCTATAAAGTTAGATACGTTATTCTCGCATCACAGACCCTGAACACATGTTTTTGCCAGTTTCAATATATGTATTTACAGAAAAAAAGGGAATACAGATGAAAAGTGAGATATGACTATCCTATGATGCTTAAAGGGATCTAGTAACATTATTCAAAACCACAAAACTTACTTAGAACGCTAGTTGTATTCCTATACCTTGTTGTAATTGTTTTACCAATAGAAGCAAGGAACAGGTTTTCGTTCTTCTAAATTCCTTTTCGTTAAAAAGATATTTACGATTGAAGTGTTAGGATTTTTAACTATCCACTGGAGAGTTACAACTGCGTACAAAGTCAGTGCAATGAGTTACTGAATATCACTTTACATTTTTGCTAATTTCTCAGCCATATAACATCCATTTAACATGAAGTTTTTACACCTTACTTTAGTGGGCATATCAGATCACAAAAAAAAACACGTTTTATCAACCATTACTCACTTTTTGCACATTTCAAAAAAGTGACTAGATCCCTTTAAATTTGGAGAAAAATGCAGGGAGGTCAGTTCTTATGATGCTTATATTTGGCAAGAAAATGCGGGGGTATAAAAGAAAACATATTTTTAACATCTACATATCAAATTTACAAGTTTAATCATATTATGCAGTATAACTACAAAACTACAAACATGTATGGGGGTATTCTTAAACAAATTCTTATATTCTTACTTAAATTCATATTTTCCATAAAATCCTTTATCAGGAGAAAATAAAAATCCTTTAATTCATAATGTACATACATTTTCAGTTAAATGTTAATGTTCATCTATAATTTACCACATTTTGACAGGAGGCAAAGTTGATATGTTAAACTTTGGTTGAACTAAGTGAAACCAAGGAAGTTCCTTTGTGAAACAGACATATGTGACCCGTTATATATAGCAAAACCTGGCACTTGTCGGTAATTCATGTTTTGAAGAAATGGGCATTTTAAGTTCACAGTTCACACACTGTGTGTAAAAGACCTATGATTGTAAAATTTAAACAATCATATCTTCGCCAATTATTGACCAATTAGTTAGAACAAAGCATCAAATAAAAGCTTGTGATGAGGCCTTTCTAATGGTTCGAAAATAGACATTTTGATTTTTATCGACAAGTGCCGGGTTTTTGCTATAGCCGGTCACATATGCTGAAGCAGATCCACTCTGAATATAAGGTACTTGATTCTGTCTACAGGTAACTAATTCTTATAAATGATAATCTTCTTTTTCAATTACAGCACTTTTCTGACTTCCAAATCCAACTTCGAATGGTTGCTTATTTGTCCAATCATACTTATCCTTCCCCAGATGAGACATTTCATGACCTAGAATGAACTCAAATTTATATTCTGACAGTGCTCAAAGAGTTATAGAATATATTGAACCTACGTCATTTATCTCATTTTACAACTAGATTTAGGATTAGTGACCGGGTATCACATTCCCAATTATGCATTGATCACGCAGCCGGAAGCCTACCGCATGCATGTAATGATAGTATTGATTTATGATTATTGCAATAATTCAGTTAGACCTGTGACTTCTACATACTCTGTCTGTATAGATCCACTCAAGACAAGGGCGAAAGGATTAATTAACAAAGTTTACCTGTTCACTACTTGGTATTTGTATCCCCATAGATTTATACAGGACACACCAGGTTCCTGCATCCAATGCGTTGTTCATTAAAGTTAATCTGTGCTCTGAAATGAATTACAAACTTTCTGCCAGATATACAGATGAATGTAGATTAAACTTATAAATAAGATTGATTTGTAACTAAGATTTTTATAATTAATCACGTGATCATGCAGTCCTTGTACCAATTAGCCCTGTTTCATAAAATTTTTCCAATTGTTGTAAATTTTGTCCAATTATTGTTACTAGTAGATCAACAGCCAATCAGCATGCAGTATTGCACCTGCTGCCATGGTAGTTACAATAATTGAAACAGGGCCCCGGTCAATTGATTATCCTATCAATTAATTAATCATATAAGATCAACAAGATTTTAAAATGACACAAAACTTACAAAAGGCTATCTAGCTGAAAGATAGCCATCATAGTGGACACTGGTGACCTTTGCCTGAGACCCCCAACAGAGAGCTAGCTCTATGCCTCCGCAAAATGCAATTCCCTGCACCATGGGTGGGGGATCTTGGATTTGGGTAGGACAAATATCTTGTACCTTGGGTATTATAAAGCGAGTTCCGATGTACATGTACTGTACATGTACATGTCTCGATAGAAAACAGTAGCCATGTGAAAGCTTGTGTACATTAAGTGCAGTATTTACATTATACATTTATGTAAACATGTACATTCATGTGCAAACATTAAAGGGGAATTCCACCCAAGATATGTGATGTTTGCTATAAAATGAGGTGAATATGAAGAATCATGATTGAAAATCTGAGCCAAAACGGTAGAGCAATAAAAAAGTTATGACAGGATGAACTTTGCTTCGATTTTTGGTATCGTTCGCAATTGCTATCGATCGTGACGTCACTTGCGAGCTGCAGCCATTTTGACTTCTACATGGAAATTTTACAAAATTTAAATTTTCTTCATAACAAAGAAAATTTATGAGCTTACAAATTCCAATGAGGTTGGCCCATCGATATTCTTCTATGAATTCGTGAAAACAAGCAGAGAAAATTTAATTTTTAGCTATGAAAATGAGAAATAAGTGTATTTTCATGTAGTAAAGCCATGGCGAGTTGCTCGTGAATGATGTTGCATATGGCGGCAATTTTGAAACGATCGCTCATTACTACATGATGTTCAAATAGGTATAACTCCCGTGTTTCTTGTCCGATTTTAATCAAATTTTCACAAATTATTCCTCTTGTTCTGCTTATTCAAATAACGAATGGTTTTATCAGGCCCGGAATACCCCTTTAATAGTGACATTTCAGCACTCATTCGAATAATGGTAACAGCCAAGATAAACATGAATATTGGTTCGATCTGAGCACATCTGTAAATATCAGATAAAAATGCAGAACTGTTATTTCAGTAGCCCATCCTTTCAGGTCATCGAAAGTTGATACTTAATTTTATAGCATCCACACTAACTTTTTCTGTACTTGCCCATTCGGACAAGTAAAATCATACATTTTGAACTTTTACTTGCCCATCTTACCTCTACATGAGATTAATACATGAGATTAATACATGAAATTACATTGTTTTCTTAAAGTTGAACAATTATGTATGTAGTTGCCCGATCGAGCAAGCAAACTGGACTATTTATGAAATCTTACTTGCCCGACATCAATTTTGTACTTGCCCCGGCCAAGGGGGCTAGTGCTAGTGTCGAGCCCCCAGTCCAGGAATCTGCACTCTTTTGTATGAACTGCCCATATATACTGTAACCATGTAACAAAACTGTGACAAGCTCTCCCTATGAAATTAATACCTTAAATATTAACTTATTTGACATGGAATGCCACAAGACTTCGCTTACCAAAGTTGTGGATGTTATTGTTAGGTAATGTGAGAAATGGGGTCCATACTGTAGGTACCCAAAAGTTCATAGTATGGTACATCATGGGGGGGGGGGGGCTGGGGGTGTCCTGCTTGTTGTCCCTTCATCTTTCTGCACCTTTTACGCTGTAAAATCAATTCTAAAATAGTTTACTTAATCTCTATTCACCAGTATGGAATGCCACAAGGCTTGCCTTTAGCTCACCTTCATGGATGCTATATTACACAGAATGTAAGAAATGGGGGCCATGCCCGATAGTTCATGGAGTAGTATCAAAGGTAGAATGGGAAGTAGGGGGCCGGGGGGGGGGGGGGGGGTTAGTGATTCGCATCCCTTCACCTTTCTGCACTTTTTTTTTTTTTTTTTTTAATGGACATCCCTTTTTGCTGAGGAATGAAATCAAAATCTATCTTCTGGGACCGAGGACACATTTTTAAGCTTGCCAGCATGCTGCTTGGAAATAGCACTCTAAATTTGTTTTAAAACATTATTCTATAGCCCTGGGTTCTTTGGGGAATTTTGGGGGGTTAAATCGCCCTGAGTCCCCATTTTGGCCAGTAATATCAATCCTTCAATATTTACTTATCCTTATTCACAAGTATGGAATGCCACAACAAGGCCTTAGCTCACCTACCTCTAGGTGATCTACAGGGAATGTAAGAAATGGGGGCCATGCCCAATAGTTCATGGTATAGTAATAGGGGGGGATGGCAAGGGGGGTGTCACTGCCTGGGGGGGGGGGGGGGGGATTGCCCGGGGATGTGATCTGCATCCCTTCACCTTTCTGCACTGGTTTTGTTTTACTAAATCACCCCAAGTCCCCGTTTCGGTCTTTCATATCAATCCGTAAATATTTACTTATCCTCGTTAGGACAATTCGGACAAGTAAAATCATACATTTTGAACTTTTACTTGCCCATCTTACCTCTACATGTACATGAGATTAACACATGAAATTACATTGTTTTCTTGTAGTTGAACAATTATGTAGTTGCCCGATCAGCAAGCAAACTAGACTATTTATGAAATCTTACTTGCCCGACATCAATTTTGTACTTGCCCCGCGGTCAAGGGGGCAAGTGCTAGTGTCGAGCCCCCAGTCCAGGAATCTGCACTCTTTTGTATGAACTGCCCATATATACTGTAACCATGTAACAAAACTGTGACAAGCTCTCCCTATGAAATCAATCCCTTAAATATGAACTTATTTGACATGGAATGCCACAAGACTTCGCTCACCAAAGTTGTGGATGCTAGGTAATGTGAGAAATGGGGTCCATACTGTAGTTACCCAAAAGTTCATAGTATGGTACATCATGGGTGGGGGGGGGGGGGGGGGGTGGGGGGGTGGGGGGGGGGTGGGGTGTCCAGCTTCTTGTCCCTTCATCTTTCTGCACCTTATACGCTGTAAAATCAATTCTAAAATACTTTACTTAATCGTTATTCACAAGTATGGAATGGAATGCCCCAAGGCTTGCCTTTAGCTCACCTTCATGGATGCTATATTACACAGAATGTAAGAAATGGGGGCCATGCCCGATAGTTCATGGAGTAGTATCAAAGGTAGAATGGGAAGTAGGGGGCCAGGAGGGGGGGGGGGGTTGGTGATTCGCATCCCTTCACCTTTCTGCACTTTTTTTAATTTTTTATTTTTTTTAAATGGACATCCCTTTTTGCTGAGGAATGAAATCAAAATCTATCTTTTGGGACTGGCAACTCATTTTCAAGGTTGCCAGCAAGCTGCTAGGAAATAGCACTCTAAATTTGTTTAAACATATTATTCTATAGCCCGCGGTTCTATGAAGAATTTGGGGGGTTAAATCGCCCAGAGTCCCCATTTTGGCCAGTAATATCAATCCTTCAATATTTACTTATCCTTATTCACAAGTATGGAATGCCACAAGGCCTCAGCTCACCTACATGTACCTAGGTGATCTACAGGGAATGTAAGAAATGGGGGCCATGCCCGATAGTTCATGGTATAGTGATAGAGGGGGGTGGCAAGGGGGGTGTCAGTCGTGTCACTGCCTGGGAGGGGGGGGGGGATTGCCCGGGGTTGTGATCTGCTTCCCTTCACCTTTCTGCACTGTCCCTTTTGGCTTTAGGGATGAAATCATAATCTATCTCAGGGGGCTAATGTTCCAAGTTTGACTGAATGAAAATAGCAATCTAAATTTGCCTTCCATAGGGTTTTTTTTTGTTAGCATACAGAGGGGGGGGGGGGGGGGGGGGGGGGCTAAATCACCCCAAGTCCCTGTATCGGTCTTTCATATCAATCCGTAAATATTTACTTATCCTCGTTTGAGTATGGAATGCCACAAGGCTTAGCTCACCTTTGTTGAAGGTGCACATATAGGGAATGCCAAAAATGGGGGCCATACCCGATAGTTCATGGTATAGTAATACAGGGGGATGGGGGGGGGGGGGCAGGGGCTGCGTACCCAAGGGAAAGGGGTTATCCGAGGGACCAATATTTGAAGAGAGTTTGTTTGTCAATCATACCTAGCATGCCAACAAATGCAACACATCCATGGGCCCTGTTGCAGAAAAGTTACAATTAATTGTAAGTCATATTATGCCTCTAAATGGGCAAATCTGATTGGTTGAAACGCGCAAATTTTCTGACTTACTATCAATTGTATCTCTTTCTGTAACGGGGCCCTAGAGTTGTACCTTTTCATCGCTCATATACAGTGCGTCCTATACACAGAGATTAACGGTAACTATGAAAATAACTTTTAAATGTGATTATTTATTCAAGCTTTCTTCAAAATCTAAAGTTGCCCAAGATTAAACTCAAACTTCGATGATTTATCTACGTTTCTAATCTTTCTATGCTCAATAGTCTAACTGTGTGACATAGGTTGTTGTTAGGAACTCCCAAATAACATTGTTGTTACAAAGGTTCCCTAAACAACACTCAGGGATTGCAAACATCGGACATTATTCTCAGAAATGCACTTTTACTAGTCACACCACCGAGTACAATGAACGTTGTATAGACTTATCTGATCTCGAGAAAAGTCAACATACATCAAGATCTAAGACAATATTTACATTGGAATTACATACATGTGTCATAACTTGTACAGGGAGTCAAATTTGTTTAAGAGCTATACTGCAATTAATTGTGTGTTGTCAAATTTGCACTGTAGCTAATCAAACAACTTAACAAGCTTACTTTATATCGCAATCAATAGGTCTATTGAAGACCTATATGTTTGGAGATGACAGAAATTACACTCTCCAATTCTCTCTCCCTTTCTTTCCGTCTTATTATTATGAGAGGCTATTTTCTTATTGATTTCTTGCACATTCTATTGATTTTTTTTCTGTGTCCTTTTTTCACATGTTGATGACACCGTAAACAGGAATGACATCAATTATAATTAACAACTAGTCTTGATCTTCCAGACTCTCTTGTAAATAAATGATACAAAAAAGATCTTTCCCCCTCACATACAACTGAATACAAGGAATTTGCACAAATAAATAAATGGAAATTGATACGACAACTTAAATATATAATTTGCATAGTCCATGGTTCACATTTATAAGGATCTAAGGATCTGTACAGCCATCATGGCTGATAACTGTGTAACAGAAAACTTTAAATCAACTTGAGATTTTGTTGCTGGGCTCGTTAAAGGACAAAATGATGGTATCGATAGCAAAATAGGTATTTAATTACATGTACTCAATCGGAAAATACAACCAAAATTAAATCAATTATATTTAACGATAATATCGGCCATTTTGCCCTTTTACCTGCACAGCGACAATTTCAGATATTTATGGCTTAAATGCAACAACTTACAGTTTGATGATGAAGGGATGACTGATGATGTTTAGAATAGCCTTCTTATCTGGTACATAATCCTCTTGTTTTAGCCTATTTTAAACATCATTATGAGGATCTTTACAGCCATATTAATTGGCTTATATTTGTTATAACTGCAACAAAATACTAGAAATCAACTAATGATTTCAGATATGTATGCAACTTGAACTTAGTTTGATTATGAAGGGATGACTGATGATGTTTAGAATGGCCTTCTCATCTCGTACATAATCCTCCTGTTTTAGCCTACTTTAAAACATAAAATATAAGGATCTTTATTGGCTTATAACTGTTCAACACTAATCAACAGATTACTTTAAATCAACTTATGATTTCAGTTATGTATGCAACTTGAACTTACAGTTTGATGATGAAGGGATGACTGATGTTGTTGAGAATGGCCTTCTCATCTCGTACATGGTCCTCCTGTTTTAGCCGGACTATCTCCGAGATTGTCAGGATCTTTAAGGCCATGTAGTCTTTGGATTGCTTGTCTCTCGTAAGTAGGACACGCCCGAATGTGCCAGTTCCTAAAGGTGGAAAAAAACAGAAAAAAAAAAAAAAAATTTAATGTCCAAAAGACAAAAGAATGTTAATTCATTGACCGGTCAAGATTTCACATTTGACCCATTGTCTACGGGAACTTTGTATCCCCCTTTATTAGCTTGGTAGCACAGAATCTAGTACAGAACAGCTGAATTTAATCCTGGCCTTTGGTTATGATCTGAAAGCTAATACGTACTTTTTCGATGTATTGTCTCCCATTAAGCCGTTCAGGACGGACTGATTTTACTATGTTTCTCTAATCTCCATAGACCAAAGCCCAAATATTTTAGACCAGTCATGAATGGGTTAAAAGGACATGCCTCAATGTGCCTGTTCATAAAACAACAAAGAAAAACAGTCAAAGGTTTGGTAACTTTTTGAGACCAAGAGCAAGAAAAGACCACATTCATTTTGGAGAGGGGAGGGGGTGGTGGGGGAGGTGCCTCCCCACCCCCCCCTTGCTGTGCTCCTTACACACACCAACCTCTAAAACAAGTAAGGCAGAAACTAATCAGCAAAGTTTTTAAAAACGATACAGTAGCGCCTAGCCTACTACCTGTGGCCGAGAGCACGATCATGATTCATGACCCAGGTCCAGCCCTAGTTCCACTGATCTCTAGATATGCTTTACAGTTGAATGAGTAAGGGCGGTATTTGTGCTCTGCTACGTTCTGTTGATTTGTATGTAATTCTAGCATATTGACATCGATGAGTTAGAGCCAGTGTGCTAATTACCATGGTAAATATCGCTGGTCCGTCATCGGGCCCCTGCCCCCTGAAGTCTAGACTGAAGGTTAGACTGAAGGTTAAAGGGATCTAGTAACATTGTCAAATTCCACAAAACATGACCTAGAACTCTAGTGGATCCAACATACAATGGGCCGTATGCATAAAGACAAGCAATTGCTTATAAGCGATTGCTTTAAGCACAAGCAAGAGCTTGTCAAGCAAAAGATCAAGTTCAAGCAATTGCTTGAATTCATATGCACAGGCTTTTGCTTGTGCTCAAACCTTTTGCTTGTACTGCCAAGCATTTGCTTACGTCTTGGACAAAGGATCGTTACGGTTGTGCGAACATCGCACTGCAGGACAACAATGCTTCGTGCCCGACCTGGCGATAGTATTTTTTTCTTACGCAAATAGCGAAGAAACAGCACAGAGCATCAGGGGGGTTTCTGTGCAGATCGATGGACAAAAATTGCCGTAAAAAAGTCTAAAATAACTGGAATTTGATTAAATATGAAATCACAACATAATCTCTGAAATAAGGAGCTTGTAATCATCCTGAAACGGTATGAAAATTTGATCCTTAAACGCGAATGCCCTGAGTAAGCAAGAGCTCAAGCTGGTCCGGAGGTGCTTGAAAAAACGCAAGCAATTGCTTATCAAGACAAGTTTCGTTTTATGCATACGGTTTTAAGCAATTGCTTGTTTGGTAAGCATTTGCTTACGAGCCGTAAGCAATTGCTTGTGCTTGTAAGCAAAAGCTTTTGCTTACAAGCAATTGCTTGTTTGTGTGCATACCGATTCAAGCAAAAGGCTAGCACAAGCAATTGCTTGTTTTTATGCATACGGCCCATTGTACCTCATTTTAATCGTATTACCATTAAAATATTGAGCAAGTTTCAGCTTTCTGAATTTATCTCTTGTTTTAAAGTGACTTAGTAACATTGTCCAAATCCTCAAAATAAAATTGTAATTCTAGCGGTTCCTTTATACCTTGTTGTATTCGTATTAACAATAAAATCATGGGACAGCTTTCGGTTTTTCAAATTTCCCTTTCATTACAAAGATATGTATGATTGAAGTATTTAGATAAGAAAATCTCCGGGCGAGATTTTCATCCCTGTACAAAGTGAATGCAGTGAGTTGGTGAATATCACCCAATATCACTTTGCATTTTCGCTCATTACTTGGCCATACATTGTCCATTTGACCTGAAATTTTCACACAATACCCTGAGGACATATAAGATAACAACAGTATACATTGCATCAACCATTCATCAGTTTTTGCACATCTCAACAAAGTTACTAGATCCCTTTAAAAATATTAATGATTGAAGTGTTCGGCTTTTTACGTATCTACTGAATAGTTATAACTGTGTACAAAGTAAGTGCAGTGATTAAGTAAGTACCACTTTACATTTTTGCTAATTTCTCGATCATATGACATTCATGTCACACATCACTCAGTAAACATATATAATCAGATTACGAATAACAAATGTTATAAACCATTCATCAGTTTTTGCACATGTCAAGATCCCTTTAAAGGGATCTAGTAACTTTGTTGACATGTGCAAAAAGTGATGAATGGTTGATGCAATGTATATTGTTGTTATCTCATATGTCCACATGGTATTGTGTGAAAATTTCAAGTCAAATGGACATTGTATGGCCAAGTAATGAGCGAAAATGCAAAGTGATATTCAGTAACTCACTGCACTCACTTTGTACACGGAAGAAAAACTCGCCCGGACTTTTTCTTATCTGAATATTTCAATCATACATATCTTTGTAACGAAAGGGAAATTTGAAAAACCGAAACCTGTCCCGTGATTTTATTGTTAATACGAATACAACAAGGTATAAGGGAACCGCTAGAATTAAAATTTTATTTTGAGGATTTGGACAATGTTACTAAGTCCCTTTAAACTACTGGAAGGAGCAACAAATTCTAGTTGCTTGGTCAATCAAGTGAAAACTTTGCAGTAAAATACTTCCCTTTCTTTTCAAAATATGAATTACTTCAAGCCTATTATCAGTTGTTGCACAAAAGACAGAAATGAGATTAAAAGATAAAGCATTTTCAATCTTTATCAGGATTTCAATGATACACAACACTAGACAATAGATAATAGCCAGATGAATACATTCAATTAAATTGTGGCATGACCAAAAAAAGTTTTTTTTAAATAACACAACATAATACAAATAATGTTACAGAGTGTGTTTACTATTTGTATTACCCTAGGGAGCACAATGCATTATCCATGCTATTGGTAATATTGGTAAAATTGGCAAACATACAATAACTGTATCTTTTTAAAATTCAGATCTTCTCGTTTTCTATGGGTATTTAATACCCGTAACCTAGGTAACATACTAACACACAAAGTCAGGGGAATAACGATAGGGGCATGTATGATGCACATACTGTAATGCGTAACAAATAAACAAAACTCAGTCTAGACTAACTCCATAAGTACATTCTCTCTACATAGCCTAATAGGTACATAGATCTGTGGAATTCCCTTGTATTTACATTTTACAATAGGATAATTTCAATTGGAAGCCATATTAGCTGATTATTGCTCAGGTTTCTAATCAGTATAAAGGCCTTTTCACTGGTGGTTGTGACTTGTTTTGCATCATTTCTGTGTGTGTGCCTTGAAGAGTTGAAGTAATAATAATGCAATTTACAAAACAAGAAGGTCTAATTTTCCATACAACTGCGCCTTTTGACCTCTTTTTTAAACAATAAAATAAACATTGTTTTGGATTGGCATTTGATATGTCACACATTTCATTGGTATCATCTATAAGCATCTAGGGAGGGTACATTTCCAGTACTCAGCTACATGTACTTATTATGTTGAGAAACTCAAGTGAGATTTATGTTAATGTTATTATCCGTTTTATACGAGTTCAGCAGAATTTGTCCATGGAATATGAGCTCTAGATCACATTGTATAGTGGGAAATAGGCTTACCTATTTAAAAAACATTGTTTTGAATTGGTATTTGATATGTCACACATTTCATTGGTATCATAGGGAGGGTACATTTCAGTACTGGTCAGCTACTCATTATGTTGAGAAAAGAAACTCAAATGAGATTTATATTATTATCTGTTTTATACTCGGCAGAATTTGTCTATGTAATATGAGATCTAGATCATTGCTATAAAGCTGGAAAAGGCTTACTTATTATAGAAAAAACACCCTCAGATTTGTTTACCATTGACTCTAGATATGAGAATACAATTGGAGGGAGGGGGGCAGGGGGGAGGGGGGCAGGGGGGGGAGGGGGCTCTGTTATTATATTTTCACAGTTATCAGCCAGCTAAATGTACACAAAATGCCCAGGGGGGTGGGGTATCATTAAAATGGTGAAATATGACAGACATGCACAGCAGTAGCCAGTTTAATACATTTCTAGGCTAACACCCAGAACCCATTAACTTTGGTCCTTGGAAAGTCCTGGCAAAATGGCTTGCCACAAGAATGCTGGCACACAACAAGACCAGTGGCATAGTTAGGTTACTATCCTTATATTACAATTATAGCATAGAGGCACTGGCGTAGATCTATAATTGATACCTTTTGTTTAGGGGGGATGATCTATTCATTCATCCCCCGCTGGACAATATACGCCAGCGAATAGAGGGTTGCTTTTGCCTCCCCCCCCCTTATGTAGTGTACGCACCCCTTGACACAAGTAATTTGGAGGTCTGATGCCAGTGGCAAAGACATCTGATAGAGACACAGAGACTATACCCAAACAGGGGGGAACGGAGAGGGTGAGGATTTCCAAAGGACAATACTTTCAAATTAAGAATATTAAATGCAATAATTGTTGCTTGGTGATTTGGGGATTCATTCAAATGTAATATATTTCAACCATTATTGTGCCTCCATTATCATTTTGAACATTGTAAAATGGGGGAACAGCACTTGGAGATTAGGCCGGGGGAGGGGGGGGGGGGCAAAATAAACCATGGGGGCTACAGCTCCCCCGACATTGCATACCCCTTGTGCAAAGTGAAAGTTACAAGACCAGTGGTCTAGACAGGGACAGAGTAGGGGGAGTGGAGGGGGGGGGGGGGGGGGGGGGGGCTAGTACTCTTTTGAGGAGCACTAATATCAATGTGTTACAAGTGCGCAAGCAGGTTTATAAATCCTTTATAATATAGTTATTCACAAGATGGGAGGGGCAGTGGTAGAGGTGGGTGCGGAGCCAACAGGCCAGTCTGGGTGAAAAAATGCCCCTTACACCCCACCCTGTTAGCATTGCAGCTTCACCACTACCACTATATCTAGGTCAAATATGAGGCCGAGTGCTGTGCGTGACCCCATTCATCAAGTTCTCATCTAACAACCCTTTGTAGTTTGGTATACTGCAGAGCATAACAGTGCCAGGGCTAGAGTAAGAGACAATGCATGGGGTTAATAAGCAAAAATGTGCCCCATGCATAAAATAAAGTTAAAGGGAAATACAAATTTATTGTATAACTTAATTTTTATTGGCTCGTGTAGAACTTGTGTGTTTTCACAGAAAACAGAAAGTTATCATACTAGTTACTACCATGATTGAATGGTACATGTACCTTAGAAATAAATCTCAATAACTCATTTTGAAGGCTGTTTTCATTCAAAAAGCACCCGTTCAATCAAGAGGGCACTATAATTCCACCCCCCCCCCCCCCCCCCCCCCCCCCCCCCCCAGACAAGTGGAATAGTGGGCTGAAATACAAACACAAATTACAGAAATTAACACACCAACAATTCATCTTGATAGAAATAATAATAGTTATAATTAATCATTATGATACAAATAAAATTAAAAGAAAAAGTTTTTTTTAATATTTATAATCAACCATCATTATAACTTTTTCAATTATAATCAACAAACAAAAAGACAAGTTACAAAAGATTTTAAAAGTTCTAGCAAATATCAAGTCAATAATAAGAATCATGCACACAGCATCACATACCAACTGTTTTGAGCATGTCCAACTCGCCGAGGTCAAACTTTGTGTGGTCATTGTTCGACGAGGGTGGTGGCAACTCTTTATCCTTTTTACTCGTCGACCCATTTCTCTTCATCGAGCCTTTGCTCTTGATTTTACTGGACGCCATTTTTGTCAAATTCTTCTCTCTTTGGTAATGCTTTTCTCCTCCAGATGATGATGCTGGTTGACTTAGTTCCTCTTTCACTTGTGATATATATCCAAAGTTATAATTCCGTCCGGAACTGGAAGATTTCAGCAACTACCAAATTCAAGATGAAAATCAAATGTCAAACTATTTCGATAATAAAGGGTGTAATCAAAGACAAATACATGGTAACTGGTCTCAATCAGAAGAGATGTTAAACATTTGTCAAAAAGATACTTGGTGAGCTTAACTGTCTGAAGACCAAAACACTGTTGATTGTCGCAAGTAAGTTTCAAAAACTTTTGAAGTACCGCTAATTTTCAGAGTCCGGTTACCAACGCATTGTTACGCCTCTACTGCCGGGGTAAGAGCCCACGAAACACACACCGTTTCGCGGCATTCCGGATGTAAATATGCCGATTTTGACATGCATCCAGGGCAAACAAAACTTTGTGGAGGTAAAAACGAAACGATCGTTGAACTTGAAAGTTCAGGTTCACATGAAATAACGACGGTTCATTCCATCATGACAAGATACGGTGATGGATTTGTCCTGTACTTTTTATAATAGCAGACCACCATCTCCAACAAAAGTATAATGTTGTATTTTAGTTGCTCCTCGTATAATCCAAAGCGCGGTTTTGCTTGAAGTTGAAAAGTTCGCATGCACGTAGACTGCAGCGCCGAGATGCTCCCAAAATTCCAATGAAGCCTCTTGCGAGCGGCACACACCGCTCTTGACTGCACGGATCGACTGGTGCTAGTACTGTGTGTACTGGTAGTGGTATCGGGTTCATAAATCGGTCTAGCGTGTCACCCATCAATCATAAGCTCGTTATAACGTTGGTGGGATAAAAGAGCGCGGGCATTTGACAGGCGACTCATTGGAAACTGCTCATTATGTTTTTCGACGGGTGGAACCGCTTCTCACGCTTTGGCGCACAGGCGTGAATGCGCGCTATATGTCTGCGGGTTGTTGCAATTGGTACCTGCGCTATGGTATCGTTACCCCCTACCAGTGCATGCAGCTCTTACCAGTTTGTTATCCCCTCCCCCGGCTGTTTTCGCGGTAAGCCCCTGGCCGCTTGTAACATTAGAAAGCGGGTTTGTGATTTTCTTACGGTGGTCCCTAACCCCCGACCAATCCTATTGATTGGAAGATAATCCCTTTTCCTGGTATCACCGAACAGTCAAGGGCAAGATATGCGGTACGCCTTCAAAAGAAACTCGATTGACTTTCACAGTTGTCATAATAATAATAACATTTCCGTGTAACGGACTAACAGATTTCCGCGTAAGACCAACATGTGTTTCGCTGACTCATCGTATTTTGGAATATCTTGTTTATATTATATGACTCGAGTATCTCTTTACAAATTTGATAAACAGACGGCCACTTACCTTTATCACGATATCATATAGTTTTGTATACAGACGCACGCGGCGTCCCCTCAAGTATAGGACTGAATTATTCGTTTTATCATGATCTTGAAACATCCGATTAAGTTGTGTACACTTTCTATGTTTTCAAGAGCTACCGATTATCGATAGGACAATTTCGAAGTGGATTATGAAAGGTTAATCTAACTAACCTTTTAAACGTCTATAATATCTAATAACAGCTTTTGAAGGAGACCAACAAAAAAATGACAAAAATATTTCAAATTTTGTTTATCTGATATACAAAATCGACGTCTGTTGATTAATATGAAATATTGGTCTTGTCGTATACATAACAGATACATGTTGTGACAACCCTCTTTTACTTTTAAAATGATAAAAAGGTGGCATTTTATTTTAATGACGCACATACACCTACAAAAAAACTTACGATACTATATGTAGTCAGGAAAGCCTGTGGTGTGTATTTTGAATAGTGTTGATGACAACGACGACAATGATAATGATGGGATGGCGATCGGATAGTACTGCTGCTGCTGATGATGATTATGATGAGGAGGGGAAAGAGGAGGAGGAGGACGACGACGATGACGACGACGACGACGATGATGATCAAACAACGGCCAATTACGATAAAAAACCTGATATTATGAAGGTGATGAAGATAACAATGAATTGATGTTTCCTGGGGATATTTGAAGTTGTATATTATCTCCAAATGTGTGTATCTCCGTGCAACTAGTTTGTTTACTTTGTAAACCTATTCAAGCAGCAAATGAAAATGTTCAAATCCGGGCGTTGAGTAAACACACACAAATCTGAATTCCGGTTGAATTGTATTGATCTCAGTTTGATTATTTGTCTTATCCACTGAAGTATCCGACTGATGGGGTGGGGGTGTGTATGTCATCGATATAAAAAGTATATGTGTGTGTATATATGTGTGTGTGTGGGGGGGGGGGGTGGGGGGGCATGTTCCTTAATGGTAGGGACCACAAGGAATAAAAGGTTTTCTTTCAATTATTCGGCTGAATTGGGACAATCCCCTGTTTCACTATCGGTTGTATTTTCTTATGTGATTTCGGAAAGTAAAACACACATACAAACAAACAAACAAACAAACAAACAGAGAAACGGTCCACTCTGATTCTTTCAAAAGTTTTACCCATACTTATTGGGTTGCACGTTCACCGGGGGTTATCACGGTTATCACCCAACCCCAATCGACTACGCCCCTCTTATTGTCCCACCAGAGACAAAAATAGGGTTCCATGGAACCGGACTTGGGGCTGTTGCGCAAAACATATTTATCCATCGAATCTAATGTAGATTATACTCTATACTCAGTGTTGATTCGTCTGGTAACGACTTGCGCTTCATTTTACGGTACGTTTCCATTTTCGTGCAAGAGGGAATTCAGAGAGGAGATTAAAAAAAGATGAGGGCATTAAAGGGATAGTTGAGTATTGGTAAAACTTAACTTAAGTAACCAAAACCTGCACCATTACGGTACGAACTAATAGTTATAACTCCACCGTGCTCGAAAAGTATACACAATTACAAACGACTAAGTAAAACCCCTGTTATCATTCAAAAAGAGCCGTTACAACTCAAGAGGGCGCTCTCTAAAAAAAACTCATTGGTTTTAACCATTTTTCATACAAAATTGTGCATTTGATGTTTTGTTAAAATAATGATTCAATAGAGATATCATCAACAACTTTTTAAAAACCTATTTAGATTTTTTTTCAAAGCAGTCTATAAGCATTTTTTTCTTTTTTTCTTTCTAAAAAGTCAAAATGTCCCCTAGCCGGGAGATCGACTTTTGAACACAAAATATGTTTATGGATATTCCAGCCGTTTCTGAACCGATTTTGATCATTATTTTTTTTATTATGTCATTAGAATTGTATGTTCTTTCAAATTTGACAGTCAGTTTCTCATTATCTCACAAACAAATATTTTGTGAAGTGCCCTCTTTACCAAAACTCAACTATCCCTTTAAGAATTTAACGGTTGGACAATTGCACAGTAAATTGATATTGATCAGTGAACCGGTGCTGGTTCTAAGTATCGAATATGACGTAACGGAACTAGGCCTTTTATTATTTTTTCTTTCTTTTGACAGATGCCTAGTAAATATACTAAATAGTACATAAGGGGAGATCCGTTTATGGTCAATTACCAAACTCGCTCGACTGGTTCGCTATTCTTCGTAATACCCATTGAAGAAATTAATATCCTTCTATACGCATAAAGTTTGAATAAGTAATCGACCATTCTATGTACATGTACACACTCATTGATTAATGTATTTCCACGAACAAAGTTTGGCAAATATTTTAGACGTACATTATATATTTGTATTTTGAACGGGTGTATAATGTGTAGACCCATAGTAACACGTATAATAGGGAGAGTCTGTTGTTCTCATGATTACCATTTCAACTCATATTGAGTCAGGGAACCGGTGCGCTGTATTAAAACAAAAAGTTATATCTTCTTTTGAAAGGGATCTAGTAATTTTGTTGACATGTGCAAAAAGTGATGAAGGGTTGATGCAATGTATATTGTTGTTATCTCATATGTCCACAGGGTATTGTGTGAAAATTTTAAGTCAAATGGACATTGCATGGCCAAGTAATGAGCGAAAATGCAAAGTGATATTCACTAACTCACTGCACTCAATTTGTAGTCCGGTTTCAAAACTCCACCTGAGTTTTTCTTATCTGAATACTTCAATCGTACATATCTTTGTAACGAAAGGGAAATTTGAAAAACCAAAACCCGTCCCATGATTTTATTGTTAATACGAATACAACAACGTATGAGGGAACCGCTAGAATTAAAATTTTATTTTGAGGATTTGGACAATGTTACTAAGTCCCTTTGAAATATCATGGAAATACACGCACGTACGTAAATGTTATAGTATGTACCCATCGCTTTATAAATTAGGACAGTTTTTCTTTTTTAAAAACTTGCAGGAATCATTACTAACCAGCATACAAACTATGTATACTTCGTTATCTACTTTTTCAAAATGTCCAGCAATACTCGTAAATAACTTGATTGTATCAAATGAAGGACAATAGTGTATAATATTATTGTGTCTGCCATGAATATGAACAAAATACTTGGAAACCAAACCAAACAAACAAACAAATAACATACGAAACAAAGGTCATGTTATAGGTATAGCTAGTCGCCTGTTTTATTCCAAATTCAAAGAATAGGGCCTATAAAGCCGGAACTAATCAATCCTTAAAATGAACAGAGAAAGAAGTAATTATGTCATTAATTCATTTACAATAGTGAATTCGCGGAAGAAATGTTAATCCATTGCGGTACATGAATAGTAGTCCAATATACCAGCTCCCTGTATTATACCAATGCGAAGAAAAATCGATATTTCGATGCATTTTGAACCCAGTGCGAACCGGAATTTAATTGTTCTGTCTGCAAATCTTTCGCTTCAAATTAGTTTACCTCACAGGAGAAGTGGGGGAATACCAAATGATACAATGTAGGGCGTGATCGTACGATGAAAAGAAAGAAACAATGATGGGGGGGGGGGGGGGGGGGGGGTCAGTACGCCCACTCTCAAGTAGTAGACATATAGCAACAATTACTTGTTACATCCCATTTGACCATGAGCCTCTCAGGATTAAATGTATAGTTATTATAATGAAAAATCTCACTCGCTTGAAAATCAAGGGGGAAAAACGGTCTCTTGCTCTGAGACTTGCTCTGTAAGAGGACAGTCCAAGACGTCATAATCATATTGGATTGAACGTGTCTACAAAAACCAAATAACCAACCAACCAAACAACAGATTTGCAGCTGCTCGTGTGATAGTCACCCTTACCAGTCGTTCCTGCCAAACAGAAGCAAGGCCTCGGAAAAAGGCTTCATACACCTGTCCTAAAGATGGACACTATAAGTCTGTCATTAAAGGGGACCACCAGGCAAAGAACAACACATACTTATATGTTTTGGTACCGTTTTGTGATATCAAATAGATACCCGACATTTTGCAAAGGGTTGTGTAATTCATTAACAAAGCAATTAATTTCCACCACTTACGGAACCACTACTATTTCCTGGTTCCGTACGGGCCAAACATTTGCGAGTGCGCCAATGCTATTCACGCGTACGTTTGGAGACAATAGAATCTCGGGCGATTCATTCGCTCTTGACAAAGTAGTCTCGTACATGCAGACCCATGAACACATGCTTTAGAATGGTGATGCGTTTTCCAATTATTTTTCTTTTCTTTCTGGAAACAAATTTTTGTGAACTTGTTGATGGAATGGAATACTAAAGATATTACCTATTATTTATACAAATATTATTTTTGGGTGGTGGTACCCTTTAAACAGAAGCTCTAACAATAAAATGCAGATCTACCTTAAAGGGAACCAACGCCCCGAAGTAATAGTTTAAGTAGTCCATTCCATCTACAAGTTCAGGAAAAAGGGTTTCCAAGACAAATTTTATAATTTGAAAACTCATTACCATACTAAAGTATGAATACATGGGTCTGCAGAAGAAGACTGGTCTATTGTCTAGGACATGCGTCTTCCGCAAATTGTCTTTAAACGTACGCGTGAATTGGCGCACTCGGAAACGTTTGGCGCTTACCAAACCAAAGGCCCTGTTGGTTCCGTAAGTTTTGGTTCCTCAAACCTTGAGCCTTCCTGCAGATTCACGAGGGTAATGTCCCAGTCACACCACACCTTCCCATAAAGTCTTGCGTTAAGAGCCACGTAATACCATTATCATGAATTGCATTTAACGTGGCTTTTCCGTTGCGATTAAAGGGGACCACCAGGCAAGCGTTTTCCAATTTTTTTCTTCTTTTTCTGGAAACATATTTTTGTGAACTTGTTGATGGAATGGAATACTAAAGATGTTACCTTTCTTTAATAAGAATATTATTTTTGGGTGGTGGTACCCTTTAAGGCATCAACGCGACAATACGGGGCAGGTGTAGGTCTACGTGGCACTTACGTGAAAGCAGATCTGAAATTTCAACAAAATGTACAAAATTCAGCCGCGTAAAATTAGCCAAGTTGACTGACGTTACTTATGTTAATTATAGTATTGGAGTGGCGAGAATGTCTGACGTGGCTATGTCGTGGTTTTACGGATAACGTGATATTTACGGCGCCGTAAAGTATTCGTTGTTTAAAATTTGCTTTAAGCGGACCTTACGCGGCAATGTGTGATTTGTACATAAGTTCTTCAAGTAAGATAACATTATTTCAACCAACAATGAATAGCGCCCGCTCTTGACGTCAGTAACAGCATGTCGTCTGTACAACCCGCGGTACTAGTGTGATGTCATTAAAACCCAGAAAACATGTCCTTGACATGAGCTTTGGACGTCATGGTCATTACGATACCTGATACGTACACTAGAAAAGAGGCCAAATTAACAATGGGGTGTCCACTTGTCCCTAGCCTTTGGTCAAGGCCCCCGTGCTATATTATATGGCACAGCACCTGGGGGTCCCAGTTTAATTCCGATTTATTGATATTTCAGCTGTTTCTAAACCGATTTTGATCAAATAAAGTTTATTCTGTCATTACAATTGTACAATTGTATGCTCTTACAAATTTGACCCTTAGTTTTTAATTACCTCACAAACAAATTATTTCTTGAAGCTCCCTCTATACCAAAACTGAACTACCCCTTTAATATTAGGCGGTCGGTTTACATCTACCGTAGATGTCATGCCCGATTTCCAATAGATGACGAGGTAGGGTTAGGGCATAGAGGTTCTTTAGTATATAACTCTATGGGTTAGGGTTAAAGGAATAGTACATACTTGGTTAAGAGGCCTGGGAGCTTCAAGATTTTTTTGTGTGAGGTAGTGAAACACTAACTAAAATTTGAACAAGCACACAATGTTAACGACGGAATCAACTTTGTTCGATAAAAATCGGTTTAGAAACAGCTGAACTATCCATACATATATCCGATTGGAATAATGTTGGGGACCAACTATTATTTAATAATTAAAATAAACATTTAATCCTACACATACACCATATTGAAAATATACCAAAGTGGTTTTTGACTTGTTTGTTAAGATTTCTCTATTGCATAATTAATATCCAAACATCACATACTCCATTCATATTGATGTAAAAGAGAGTGGAACTCTTAAAAAAAAATCCTGAATAGAAAGTGATATTATTTTATTTTGATACCACTACTACAGAATAGGGAGGAGATTACCATGGTAAAACTGTACTGAGCTCTCCACCTCGGAAGCGAATTGGAAACCAGAAATACAGTGATATAGCTACGCAGACGAGGGTCATATGATGGGGGCTTTAGCGGGGGCTTGGTCGATACCCATGCGACCGGGGGTTAATCGAAGAGACAATGCATTCTGAACCAAATATACAAATAATAAGTGCTATTTTCTTCTTTTTGTTATCTAAGAGGCTAAGATTTTTTTTGTAGGGTTTTGCTCGTCAGGTGAAAACCGGAAGGGTAATTATTCGGGCAAAAGACCTCAGCCTTCTGACGAGAACATGTGCTCTAGGCTCATGCACTCTCACTATCGAGTTAGTGATGAAGATGAGCTCATCTATACCCATCCCATCGCAGTAAGATTCCTCTTTCCAAGAATAAGAGGATAGTAAAAGGCAATTACGAGAGAGCAATATTATGGGCCTAATCATATTCAGATTGTCAGCTCGGTCGGCGTAATCTGATCTATAGGTGACCCCATCGTGTTTTTATAATGACAGCATGCTGGTCATGCAGGGGGAGAATTAATTGTTCAATGACCCTTACGGTTTGTCGGACTCAGGGGCATGGGGGGGGGGGGGGGGCTGAGGGGAGCTGAGGTCTTTTGCCGGCGTATCTCATCTAGGTGATCTCATCGTGATTTTATAATGGCACCATGCTGGTCATCAGGGGAGAATTAATTGTTCAATGACCCTTACGGTTTGTCGGACTCAGGGGCATACCCATCAGGGTCATTGACGAAGGGGACATTTTTCTCAGGGGAGTTGGGGGGGGGGGGGGGGAGAGTGCTTGAGGTCTTTTGCCCGAATCATTATCCTTCAATTTTCCAGCTGGAAAATGGGACTTTTAGAAGAAAAAAAATACTTAGAAATACATAACGTGTACCCCAAATCATGTTGCGTGCCCCCCCCCCCCACC
>JBAMJV010014766.1:0-2500 GCA_037951105.1 Echinarachnius parma
AGTTTCACCAAAACATTACTCTCCTTACCAGAACTCAACTATCCCTTTAAGGAATAGCGACATGCGAAAACATATTTTAGTGACGGAGATATGATGTAGATACAATTTTAACATAATTTTAACTTAAAGTGGTTTTCAGAATACACCCCACTAGTCTTCAATTTGTGCTTTACTGCAAATTCAGTTAATACTACATTGTATTAGGCTTGATTGTATTAGGCTTGGCACATCATGAATTTCTTTCTCAGGTGACAAATCATACAAACAAGGCAATTACCGTAATATTTCTCGCCCGCTTGCGCACTTTTGGTTACAAACAAATGCAAGGTTGTGTAATTATCAAACATTATAAAGTCCTGCAGGTAAACTTTCACATTTACCATCGTAACGGTAACGGGCGTACGCCATCCGTACGGAACCCAGGTTGCCCGGCGGAGCCCGGTGGGTCGCCGCCGGTACGCCTACGGGACACCTACAGGTGACCCGCCGGTCACTGTCCGGTCGCCGGGCGATTTCTTAAAAATCAGCCGGTGACCGGTGGGAGACCGCTCGGGAACCGGTGGGTCATCGGTCGGTCACTGCCGGGACGCCGCGCGGAGAAACTCCCTAATTTAGCCCAGTTGTGACCTAAAATCGACCGGTGACCGACGGGACACCGACAGGGCACCGCCCAGGCACCGCTGGGGCTCTACAGCCTGCTCGACTTCCCCAAAATCGTTGGGCGATGCCTAAATTCCAGCGGCGACCGAGCAGGCTACAAATCGGGCGGTCGCCGCTCTGAGTTGTGACCGTAGCATAAGCTGCGTTTCCATTAGAGCGAATTACCGCGGCGAATTTTTTTTTTCGCAGCAAATTATTGAAAAAATCGCTCTGATATGAGGAGCGATTGGAATTGGAAAAATTCGCTTGCCAGTATTTGCCTTTTAATATCCGTGCGAATGTTCGCGGCGGAAATTCCCGGCGGAAATTCGCTCTAATGTAAACGCAGCTTTAAAGGGATCTAGTAACTTTGTTGGGATGTGCAAAAAGTGATGAATGGTTGATGCAATGTATAGTGTTGTTATCTCATATGTCCACAGGGTATTGTGTGAAAATTTCAAGTCAAATGGACATTGCATGGCCGAGTAATGAGCGAAAATGCAAAGTGGAATAAGTGATAGGTCACTAACTCACTGCACTCACTTTGTACAGGGATGAAAATCTCGCCCGGAGTTTTTCTTATCTGAATACTTCGATCGTACATATCTTTGTAACGAAAGGGAAATTTGAAAAACTGAAACCTGTCCCATGATTTTCTTGTTAATACGAATACAACAAGGTATAAGGAATCTGCTTTTTGAGGATTTGGACAATGTTACTAAGTCCGTTTAAGCTGCGTTTACATCAGAGCGAACTTAGGCGGGATAATCCAGAAAAATGGATCCACCACTGAGGATATCAAACACAGAATTGGGAAGGCCATGGGTGCAGTCCAAAGACTAAACTCAATATGGAAATCCTCAAAATAAGTACAACAACACAAATATAACTATATAAGATACTTGTCATATCAACCCTTCTGTATGGAGCATAAACATGGACGCTCAAAATAGTCCTGTAGATAATAATTAGTCCTAGAAATGTTCTTTAGTACAATGTTTTATTATTGATTCATATTCTAGAAGGGTTTAGAAGAAATTTCAGCTTTGTTGCCACATCGGCAACTTTGGACAACTCTTTTTATAAGCATTATAAAGATAATTAGCTAATTTGCATATTTCTGAGATAAGGTCAGGGGTCATTCTCTATCTAGGAATAGTACAAAATGAATTTAAACAAATATTCTAGGGTATTTTGGGGCAAGGAATGCATTTCCGGTGCTCGTTTGCAAGTGCCATGTAGGCAACACCCTGAAATCCAATATGCGGCCCCTAATTTGCATATTTATGAATATTATTGATTTTCAGTGGCTATAGCCTCTAATAAACAATAATTTGTCTTTTTTTCTTCAGTCATGTTCTCAATGTGTATTAAAGATACTTCAGCTTGGTTACCACCTTGGCAGGCTCTGGCAATGCATATAATTAGCATAATTAGATTATTTACCTAATTTGCATATTCCCAGAAATCAGGTAAAATCGTGTATATTTTGAACCCAGAAAGTTAAAAAGGCGAGAAATACCACTTTTCCAAGGTTTTAGGGGGTAACAAATCCAGTTATGATACTTAAATCGATTTTTCACCTTTGCAACTAACATAAATCCAAGATGGCCGCCTTTGGCATTTTAATGGAGATAATGCTATTTTCCACTTTAACAGCATTTATTTTGATAAAATTGCAATATATGTACTGTAAGCACCCATCTACATTGTGATTCAAGTGTTCTACTTGCTAATTCCAATAATTGAAAGTCTACAAATTATATTGATCTAATATGACCAAAAGAATGAAGTCATGTATCATAACATGTGAAATTTGATGAGCAGCCATCTTGGATTTGAGAAGGTTGCCATGGTGATA
>JBAMJV010014766.1:7500-10262 GCA_037951105.1 Echinarachnius parma
AAAGTTAATTACAATACTGATGAAAAAACATACTAGGTTGGACATCGAAGCTACGACCTGCGCATGGGCACTGCAAGGCCCCTAACCAATATACCACGAGACTCCCATACATCAAATCTTTGTTAGCAACCAGCAGATGTTACGATTCTACTTCTAAAGCGAATTCAATTTAAAGTTCTTTAAGAAATAGAACAAGCTTAACAAATAACACCTCTTAGCTGCAGTTATGGTATAACACAGGAGTAACATACTTTCACATCAGAACAACCTCATGTGAACTGAACACTCAAATGGGTAAATAACGGCACACTATAGGTTTCCGTAGACAACGGGTTAATGCCGGATGTCTTAACTCTTGAGATGAAAATGGCCTGGATTACGTGACCTTGTTGATCACGTGGCTCGGGGTAAAAGTCGAATTTTGAAGTACTGATATTTATATGCAAATCGAGTGCCATTGACCATGTTGACGTATCAACTTTTGATATGAGATATATCATTCATCGTTTATCAACTATGAGATCTGTTCAAAAGACGGGTATGTATAGGGTGTAGAAACGTATTTGCTCGTTACCTACACGTTCGTGTGTATGTGTGATTCTGTGGTCACATCAATTTTTGTCATAATGATTGCTATTCCTTATTGTCATCAATATACAAATTCGTTGTTCTGAAAAAAGAAAAGGACTCGTTAATGATAAATAAACGAACTTAGGTTTGTTCGCTAACACATTACACTGATATTCTTAAATCGTTTACTTGTTTGTAGTTGTTTATGATTTGTTGCGTTTAATTCATGTTTTAAGCAATATTTTATTATTGGATAGTCTCCTTTTCCCAGTCGTTACTGAAATAAAGTGCTGTACTCACTATACAGACTTCAATACAAAACACATACACATACACTGTTTATACTTTTCGCTATTCTGTTCCTGACTCTCAAATGCACTTCAAATGCTGGATTGACTGTCGGTGTGTTACCTCCGACCGATAAACCGGAAATACTATAAGACGCATGGCACCCTGGGAAGGCAGTGCAAAGCACTGAAGAGGCTACCCTGGATTAATAAAACAAATATGATTATTATCTAATTATTATTATTAGTAGAGTTATTATCATTATTACTCATACCAGCATATTTGTTCATGTTCTCGCTCAGTGTATGGTATGGGGTGGCCTTAAAAAAAAGGGTGCGGCATACATCCCATTACATCTTTTATAGAGACAATTAATACTAAGATGAATACAATTTGTGGTTGTGGTGTGGCAAGATTGGTAGAGCGCGCGCTTTCCAATCGTGAGATCCCGAGTTCGAACCCAGTGTATGCCCATCGCATTTGTCCTTCAGCAAGACGATCTTATCAATTCCCATGAGCCGCTTGGAAGGAATGCTCCCCAGGGAGTGGAGATGGTGCACACAATGTGTGCTGGTTTGCATTGTATCCTACGACCCTGGTAATAATATTATTGTAAAGCGCTTAGAGATGATTATCAATCATATTAGGCGCTATATAAATCGAAACATTATTATTATTAATTTTGGTTATGGTAGTCTATATTTTAGGGCGACAATGCGGGGTTTCAAATTTTCTAAAAAATTCAACCAAATTGTAGTCAAATATTCATCCTTTACGCCTGCCGAAGCCTATCAAACTCCAAACCATTGTGAAAACTTATGTAATGAACGCTCATTCACATGTATGTTCCTCCCATGTCGGTGAAAGAGGCGATTTTCTGGTCTCAAATTGGTTGAAATTTGACACATTTGAAACCCCACTTTGTGACAAAGGAATATCATAAGCCAACTAAAGGGATAGTTGAGTTTTGTTATAGAGGGCGCTGCACGAAATAATTTGTTGGTGAGGTAATGAAAACTGTGTGTCAAATTTGGAAGAGCATACAATTGTAATGACAGAATAAACTTTATTTGATAAAAATCGATTCAGAGACGGCTGAAATATCAATAAATATATCCAATCGAAATAAACCTGGGGCCCCAGGTGTATTCGATGATTTAAAATACAAATCATACACATTTTCATGAGGTTTTTAAATAGTTGTTGATGATCTGTCTATTCAATCATTATTTTAACAAAACATGAGATGAAAAAATGGTTGGAAACCAATGAGTTTTTAAAAAGCGCAATATTGAGTTTTAACGGCTCTTTATAAAAAAATGATAACAGGCTTTTTACTTAGTCTTTTGTAATTTTGTACGGTATACGTCTAAAGCCACATCAAAACGTTCTTTATTGAATATACTAGCATTAATCCATCACCCCTCTAAGCATTTATGATATTATCAATAAGTAAAATACTCGTTTTTTTACCAGAACTACCACTTGTATAATGAGCTTTCTTGGGGTTAACAACACCACAATAGGTTCTCGTACTTCCCGTAGACAACGGGTTAACACCGGTTGAATTACCTCTTGAGATGAAAATGGCCTGGATTAAGTGACCTTGTGGAACGACTTGAAACGAAAGGTCTTATGAAAATCGAGTGCAATTGACGACTCAAATTTTGATATGAGATATATCATCCATCGTTTATCAACTATGAGATCTGTTTTAAACACGGGTAGATAGGGTTTAGAGACCTCTTACTCGTAACCTTCACTTTTGTGCGTATTAGTGTGTGATTATGTGGTCACACGTCTGTTTGTTCTAATGGTTGTTATTCCGATTGTTCGTTAATCCACTGACATATCCGTTTTCCCCCCAAATTAAAACAAATATTTAATTGTTTATGGAATTAACT
>JBAMJV010014767.1:0-5000 GCA_037951105.1 Echinarachnius parma
AAAAAAGATATTCAAGCGCAGCCGGCCGGGCTCGGGCGGGCGCACTAGCTAGTAGATGCATACATCGAGAGGTCACGTGACGACGTGCAGACAAATTCGCGTGGCTGCAGCCCCCCCCCCCCCCCCCCCCCCACCCCCCCCTTCCACCCCGCCTCCTTAGTCTAGTTCTAGACTCTCGGAATTAATCTCCGCCACCCCGAAGATCTGTATACACATCATTAATCGCTGCCAAAACTCTATAATTATCGTGCATCGTGTCACACTGTATGATACATACAGTAAGTTAGACAAACAACCTGCCTTCTCCAACCTGTATACCATCACCTCAGCTCCGCCGACTGTCTTTGGTTAAACTATTTGCCGGATTGGAGGCTAAACTGGGGAGGGGGGGAGGGGGTGGATCCCCCTTTTAGGCACTTCCTACCGCGGGCCCAGGGGGCCATGGGAACTTTGGATTTAATAATCCAAACCTCTCATTATGGGGGGGGGGGGGGGGGGGGGGGGGTGTTGTTGTTTGGATACCCTATTTGTTATCCCTAACCCCCTCGAGCAAATCTGATTATTTTCCAAATCCCTCATTCATGTAAATGTGGAATGATGGAAATGGATATAAATATTTTAGATTTTAAATTCTTTTATCTGTGTCGGTATGTTCTATAGAGTACCAAAGCTGTGACATCATACAAATCTATTATTAGAATTTCTCAATTTCTCAACTTTTCCGAAAAAGCATAACAAACAATGCCCAAAGCTTGAAAATCAATCGAATATGTGACATATTGGCTGAGGTATGACCATCCGAATACATACATTTCAATAGGAAATCACTGTTACTCTGCTCTGCTTCGTAACGTTATTAACCAGACCAAAATAACAGTGATTTCCTATTGAAATAAATTCATTCGGATGGGCATATCTCAGCCAATACTTAACATATTCGATTGATTTTCAACATTTGGACATTATTTCCGATGCTCTTTCGGAAAATGAATTTCAAATTTGGAAAATTCTAAAAATAGGTTTGGGATGACGTCACACTTGACCACTTTATAGATGATGCCGTATTTCCTTCGTGTGCATCTTATAAATTGCATTCCCCAACACATTTCGAATATTTGTATTAACAATAATATAGACCGTTACAAAGTTCTTCTCTAACAAACATTACTAATGATCGAAACTAACATTAATTGTATACAACATTCTTATTGATACCGAAATTAAGCTTGGGAGGCTGCTGCGAGTCATAATTAGCTTATGTTTAGCTTTAATCACGAAGATATGATACAAAATGAAATATACAACCCTTTATTTAATGCTTGTCTAGTGGACACTCATTATGTTCAAGACAAATGATTATTTTAATTATTTGAAAATAATTTAAACTCTTTCTATATGAAATTTAGCAAAAGATTTTCCTTTGTGAAAAATAATGTATATTAAAAATTATACTATGGGCAACTATTTTCCTTTATGGATATGAAAATACTAGCGTTGTAGTCTTTACGCATTGTAATTGATGATTTTTATTTTAAACATAATTCTTGATTATACACTCATAAACTTGATGTTTATAAGTATTGTGCATCAAACATTTGAATGTTCATATTGAATGAATGCCGTAGAGTTTATAATTTTGATAAAAGTTAAGCGTTATCGAATCATCGTTTTAATGCCTAAACTGATGCATATGCAATGTGTTAAATGAATTTCATTTGATAAATGTTAGTGAAAATGACTATCATGTAGATTTATGCACAAAAGTATGTAAATAATTTTGGAGAAAAATGCTTTAGACACGGCTAAGACATGTAAGATGACATAGTTATTACACTTATGTTGTTATTATAGATTTTATTTTATATACTACCAATGCCTTATGTTTTGTTTTTTAGACACGACTAAGATAAACATGTGCGCGTGTTCTAAAATTGTTTACATTTATTGACTATATATTACATTGATGAATCAAAAAGGTAAATTTGACTTTCATGTATCAAAGGGATATTGCAGTTTTGGTTCCGTGAACGCTTTAAAGGGATCTAGTAACTTTGTTGAGATGTGCAAAAACTGATGAATGGTTGATGCAATGTATACTGTTGTTATCTCATATGTCCTCAGGGTATTGTGTGAACATTTCAGATCAAATGGACAATGTATGGCCAAGTAATGAGCGAAAATGCAAAGTGATATTGGGTGATATTCACCAACTCACTGCATTCACTTTGTACAGGGATGAAAATCTCGCCCGGAGATTTTCTTATCTAAATACTTCAATCATACATATCTTTGTAATGAAAGGGAAATTTGAAAAACCGAAAGCTGTCCCATGATTTTATTGTTAATACGAATACAACAAGGTATAAAGGAACCGCTAGAATTACAATTTTATTTTGAGGATTTGGACAATGTTACTAAGTCCCTTTAAGTTCAAGAAATATATATTTGTTTGAGGTAATGGAAATTAGGTGTAATATTTGGAAAAGGAAATATTACACTTTTAAAGAAGGAATACACTTAGTTTGAATGTTGTTGAGTTAACGACTGCTTTTGTAATGTAAGCAGCCTTGTAATTTAGACGTTTAGACGTTTAGACGTTTATATGTTTTTTTAACATTATTTAATGTATACTAATCTTGAATTATACTTATTTGTTTTAATGACAATTTACAAGTGCTAGTCACTTACAATTAGTTTGACTAGAACTGCACTATACCATTACTGTTTACACTTGATCAGCTGATCAACCGTAATCTATTGTATAACGAGTCTGGTTTGATCACTGTGTTAGGTTACGTAATATTAACTCGACCCTGCATTGATTGCTATTGTGTTATAACCCGACCCGGTTTCGTTGTAATTCATTTTATTTTATTTGGCATGATTGCCGTATGTTGAACCCGGTATGTTGGTTCTCGGCCTGGCTCACTCTCGCGTGCGGTTCTGGTGCGTGTTCTATAGTTGGAATAGCCGGCTTCGGGCTGTCCCGTGTTTGGCGCTGACTTTGGGTTCGCCGGTTGTATATAATTGTGCTTGTGGTCCTTTAATGTATAAACATTGAAGGGACATGGGTATGGTTGCGATCGGCGGGCTCGGGGTCGGTGCTCGGGCGTTGGATTGCCCGCGGCCGAGGGGTAGTAAATATAGAGGCACGCGCTGGAGTTGCGCGTAGTGGTGTGTCGGGCTGGTAATTGACGGGTATACAAGGTTCCAAAATTGATTATATGTACTAGGACCCATGTAATAAGAGACTAAAAATATGAGACTTGCAATTTGTTTTTTATAATATGTCCATGTTACTACTCATGCTTTCACGTATTATGATTCTTAAATGTATCTTTCTTTGTATTCTCTACTCTGTTTGCACCCTCCCTTTTTCATTGTATTATTTGTACACCTGGCCCTTGTTTATACATAGACCCAAAATACCCGATTATGACTTTAAATGATCCTGATATAAACTCATTGAATTATCAAAATGGAATTAATAGCTGTCAATATTACACTGTTCAGGACTTTTTGGCGGTCTTTTCTAAAGACGATAAACGTATAGATGATGATAATAATAATAATAATAATTTGAGCTTACTGCATATTAATTCTAGAAGTATTAATAAACATTTTGATTCTTTTGAAACATTTTTGAATTTAATGAAAAACTTTAATTTTTCTGTCATTGGAATTTCTGAAACTTGGTTGCATTCTAATTCTCCAGATATTTATAATATTCCAAATTATAAAATGATTCATATTGATAGAAAAGATGGTAGAGGGGGTGGTGTGGCATTATATATTCATACTGACTTGAAATTTGTATTAAGAAATGATTTTGATGTTGATGGTATAGACAATGTATTTGTAGAAATTATTAATACAAATGGAAAAAATATTATAATAGGGACATTATATAGACCCCCAAGTAATAATATAAATACATTTTTAGAATTTTTTGATAAAGAATTAGACAAAATGACCCGTGAAAATAAACATGTTTATTTAATGGGTGATTATAATATTGATTTAACACACTCTCTTTATTTTGATAACGTTTTTTACAGTGGTAATAATATTAGTACATATAACGATAATCATAACGTTACTAATAATAGTAATAACTTTCTTAATTTGTTATCTTCATATGCCTTTCATCCTTGCATTAATAAACCAACAAGAATAACAACAGTATCAGCAACACTCATTGATAATATTTTTACTAATGTCATTGATAAAGAAACCAATACTGGAATATTTTATTATGATTTATCCGACCATTTGCCAATATTCCTCATTTCTTCCCAATTTAAATTTAATTCAACGAGTACGGCTAGTAAGTTAACGTATAGAAAAGAAAATGATGAAACAATAATGGCATTGAATAGAGATTTAATGAATGAGAAATGGCAGGATGTATTTAGTGAAAATGATATAAATAAAGCCTACGAAAAGTTTATAAATAAAATAATATATTATTATAATAAAAATATACCATTAATACAATTGAAACGTAAAAGAAAAGGTATACAAAATCCATGGATTACAAAAGGAATTTTTAATTCTATAAACACTCGTAATAAATTATATAAAAATTATATGCGGAAACCAATTGAAAGAAATCATAACTTGTATAAACAGTATCGCAATAGGCTCACTAGTTTAATTCGAACTTCTAAGAAAATGTACTATTCTGATGAATTGAAAAAAGCCAAAGGGGATATGAATTTAACTTGGAAAGTTATTAAGGAATTAATTAATAAAAATAAACAGCATAGTAAAATTGATTCTCTTAATATCAATGGCCAGGAAATGGTTGATTCATTTGATATTGCACAAGAGTTTAATAATTTTTTTATTAATGTTGGGCCTAATTTAGCCTCAAAAATACACTCTGATAATAATCATTTTTCTCAATATTTATTTGATCCTACTCCAAATACAATGTTTTTAAATCCTACAAATAAAGATGAAATTGTAAGGATTGTGAAAACGTTTCAATCAAAAAC
>JBAMJV010014767.1:12500-13671 GCA_037951105.1 Echinarachnius parma
ACCAGAAATGTTCGGCGTAAATTTCCTGGCCACCTCGACAGGTTTTTTTCTGGCTTTAACTACTCTCACAAAATTAAGTAAGTCCTTGTTTGTGAGAGGGCCTTGGCTAGAGGGGAATGAAGACGCCCAATCAACAGAATCATCGTCAGAGGTAGCCGTGTCTTCCCACATCGGGCAGTCAGTGGAAGCTGGGGAGGAGGGGACGGGTGAATGAGGATTAGAAGTCCGTAAAGTGATACGGGTGGGAGACAATTGTGCCACAGTCTGAGTAGGGAGGGGAACGGGAGATTGGGAGTCTGAAACAGGACCAAGGGAATGGGAGGGTGAGGGTGGGTCGGGCAGGTGTGGAGAGTGAGAGGGGGGTAACTGAGGGGGAGGAAAAACCAAGGAAGGGCGAGGCGAAACCGATAACGGCTTCGACGGAGATGTGCTCGGCGTAGAGAGGGTTGGCACTAATTTTGAAATCTTTCTAGGACGGATTGGGGAGGAAATAGGTGTGAGACGTGAAATGTCTTTGGAGGGGGCAATGGGGGACGGTTTCCTTTTTGAAACAACTTCCGAAAGAAAGTCTCGTGGGCTCCGGCGGTGTACCCCACACAGAGGACTGGGGTGCAAGAAGACCCGTCGATTAATTACCAGTAGAGGCCGTTTCATCAGTGTGAGAGGTCGGGACAGATTGGGGTTGGGGAGGGGGTGGGGTATGGGTTGGGGTTGGAGAGTGGAACCAGAGGACTTAGGGCGATGATTGGGGCCCGATTTACCCTTATCACCAGGGCGGGACTCAACCTGAATCTGCCTCTTCTTGCACACCCGACTGACACGCCCCACCTCCCCGCATTCAAAGCAGCGCACCGCTTCTGTTGACACAAAGATGCGATAATTAGCTCCATTATAAGCAAAGCTTATGTGTGAAGGGGGGGGGGGGGGGTAATGTTTGACTGAATCATTACTTGGACTTGCCGACAAAATGATAGAATGTGGGCTAAGTCTTTGTCTTTGAAACCAAGAGGTATTGCAGGGATAGGAGATACAACCTTACAAAAAGGAGTAATGTGCTGGACAATAACATGATTGGGTATTTCGGGATAGACATTGGACAGCGTTAATCGACTTGAGGGCAATACTAGCGGAGTGACCTCCACAAAAGCGCCATTGTGCGAGAAACCAATAG
>JBAMJV010014768.1:0-38711 GCA_037951105.1 Echinarachnius parma
CGTGGTACGTGGTATCGATATCCGGCGCGCGCATACACAATCTCAATATCTCAATCACAATCTCCGCGCGCAATCGATCGTGTCTTATATATTGGACGCGTAGTTTGCATGACAAATTTTTTTTTAAATAAAGAAACCGTTCAAAGTTCGTCATGTAAACTGGGCAATGAGTGTTACCCGATTCGTAACGTATGACATAAGATTCGTAGAGTTGAGGTAGATTTGTAGAGTTCCACTTCAGGTGAAAAGGTAGCCTATCCGATAGGCATCGTGCTGTCTGGCAGGTTCTACAACGGCACTGTATTTTATATCATTATTGGAAATATAGTATTTCCAGTTCATGAAAATGTTAACCATATTCTGACCCACCGCTAGATTTGGTGCAATCACCCTTCAAAGTTGGGCTACATTTTCTGCGGTATTATGCTGCTTTTGTGGGGTAACGGATGGTCCTACTTTCCCTGCCTGTTCTACACGCCTAGTCTGGACTGAGCGGTCGGGAGTGAGGGTTGAATTTAACTCGCGCTTTTTAGATTTTCACCAGTTTTGCAACGCGCCTTCATACAGACGGAGACACACATACACACTCAAACACAAATATACAGACATGCACACATGCATACGGACATCATACGAACAGTAACGTACTCATAGTACACACTTTACTCATTTATGACGTCAAACTGACGCGTTTGACGGTCACTCATACACCATAAACGTTTTTTTATGTGTTAATTCAATAAAATGAACTTGAATAAATTTACAAATTGAACTGATATACCCCGAAACATTGCTTTTACACATGACACACACAAAACACACATTTACGGAGTTATTTTGACAGATATCCCTTGTTTTATTTTGCCCTGGACACCTGGACAATTATCCCTGCCACACCGGCATCCACGGCAATAGCGGCCTGTCACGTTTGCCCATTCCGTCCCCCCCGCGTTGTCTCACGTCCATCCCGTTTTGTCCACGGTGGCCTGAAACGGGGCTGCCGTGGCCGCCAGGAACATGGTGTAAACGCACCATCAGTGGGGGGGAAGGGGCTCTTCCCCCCACGGCCCGTCATGGATACCGTGGTAGACCGTGATAGACCGTGAGAAAACTTGGCAAGACCTAACAAAACTTGAATACAGAGGGAAAATTTGTCAAAATCTCACGGCGCACTACGTTTTGGGCAAACGGGGCTGCCGTGGCCGCCGGGGACATGGTGTAAACCTAGCATAACACAAGTACGCACAAAGATCTCGTAGTGTCATTATTTTGAGGTTAATCATTAAACTGAAGTCTATTGTTAGCAGCTAGAGACCTGCATTAATCATACACATTATATTTTGTAGTTTCGACTTAATCAACTCACAAGGAAATTACAAATTGTACCAATACATCGCGGGTAATTATGATCATTCATTCTTTGTTATAATTCAGCTCTTCATGTACGTACGTGATAAATCACAAAACCTGCGCATTGACTTTGATTTGTTGGTTACGGAAGTTATTTTGTTTAGGGGGTTGCCTATTATCTCACCCCAACCCCCCCCCCCCCCCCCCCCCCACCCCCGCCCCCCAGATGGAATTAAATCACTGCATATGGACGCCCATGAGACATATTACCATCATTTCTCATGTCTATAAAAAATATAATTGATTATCATTGTAAAGCGCTAAGAGATGATATCAATCGTGATAGGCGATATAGAAATCGATTATATTATTATTAGTAGTATTTGTATTATTATTATTGTTATTATTATTATTATTATTATTATTATTATTATTATTATTATTATTATTATTATTATTATTATTATTATTATTATTATTATTATTATTATTATCTTTTATTATCTTTTCAGGATTACTGTCTGGTAGGCGTATTCAATGTTTGATAACTAATGGGGGAAGGCGGAGTCAAAACTCTTTAATTGGGAGATTTTCGTCAACGAAATACAATTTTATAGCGCTAAAATAAATTCAATATAAACCAACGTATCTGCTTTTGGCAGAAATGTTTGTATGTTTCACGTAATGCATTTTCCTGAGTATAGTCTAAAATGGGAACGACATTAAGTGGTCCGGAATTACCGCCTTTTATTGGAGTACTGTTTGATAAATATGACGGTTCTTAAGAACACGTCATGATAATAATAATAATAACAATAATAATAACAATAATAATAATAATAATAATAATAATAATAATAATAATAATACAAATAATGATAATAATAATGATAATAACATTAAATTCTGAACAAATGCCCTTATCATTTTAATTAATATTACAGTTAATTATTACATGTATATTACAATTATTGTGATGAAGGTTAACGTCTTATTGCGTAAATACATGTTTAAAAAAAGGAACAACGATTCTTAAATTGTCGATGGACATTTTCCTAAGGTCATGGTTACTGACCTCATTATGACTCATTATGACGTCATTATGTCGAATAACATCTAAAAGGGAGAAACAACTGCATAGCGGATCTACTCGAAGACCAAAATAATTGTGACACCAAAATCAATATCAAAACACAATATCCATCATGTCACCAGTCACCCCTGTGACGTCATAAGGCCATCCCTGTGTATACTGATATGAGTGATTATCTAACTTATTGCGTGATTAATCTTGGTTAATAATTAGCGAGGAGCGTTTGATCACCGGTTCGTTTGACCCCTAACATACTGGACGTTTCAGTGCTATGTGGACGTTATTTTTAGTTGTACGTTACATAATGCTACAAAATCCTGAAGCTATCTACGCGTAAGAACAAAGTCTGAATTCTAGATGTTCATCCCGCTATCTTACGTACATGCACTTGCATATTTTTCGAGTGCATCATTCCGCAGAGGTTTTCTCCACCCAAAACATTTGATTACTTGGTCAACTTCATTCAGCCTTTCCTGAGAATTTAATTTACCAACTTCTTTTCTGGACGCCGCAGTGTGTTTTTTTGTTCTAAAAAGTTCTGCATCTATAGCCATACCGGTTGGATTATTAAACGTGATTACATACATTTGTTGCGACACTAAGTTTGTTCGCCTCAAGTTTAGACTTTAGAAGATACATTTTCAGGTAAGTCATTAGTCGTTGTGTTTCCTTTTTTATTTCTATGATTGGTGTATGTACATTATGTTTGAGGATTGTGTTTGCCCCAAAATCATAGTATTAGTTTATTTTGATGTATGAGTTTTTTCACAAGAAAAAAACACACTTTTATTCGATAACAGAATATTAAACGAATTACTCCCGCATATTGTAAATGAGGTTACCTTTTATCATGTTAATTAACAAACAATACACACGAGCTAAATGTAATCATTTGTATTAGTATTCAAAATATAATTATTTCTACAACCCTTTTAAAACACAATTAAGTGCTCAATTGTGATAATGCCACCGTCTTTTTAAAATTGGGATGTACTATACAATATTTATGTCTCAGTACCATTATATAAATCGCACAATAAAACAGTCAATTAATTTTCTCACACATTTACATTGGCCTTATTATTTCAATATGATACAAAATTTCATAATACAAATAATCTGAAATAATGTATTTTTGTATATTTTCGGACATAACTGTTTCTTTTTATGCAGCGCTTGCCTATCATGACGTTTAATATAACGGTATAATACACGTTAATTACTAATCAATATTTAATACTTTACTTATTAATATTCCTTATTATTAGATATTATGCCGCAGCATTCGGTTTCTATACGTGTATCTCACTAAATAAACTGCGTAAAGGGTGTGAGATTAAGTATGTTGTAATACGATATCAACTATTTTCCCGTTTCAATTTAATAATTCGTTAATATCTATATGTTTATTACGTATGAAACTATGTAGACCATACCATACGCTGATTGATCGTGACATAATCCTAATCAAATTAACCAAGGCAATAATGATGTAATTTTAATTAGATTAATTGTTGTTGTTGTTGTTGTTGTTGTATGACTCTTTGATGCGTACAGACTTACCTCCGGGAAAAACAATGACGGCGACGGGACCGTACGGGGAGCCGATTCTGACCACCACGGTGGAACAGGCGGATTCCCGCATCAACCAGGAACGGCAGGGCAAACTGAACGTGCTGAAGAGCATGGGCGGCATCCAGGTGACCACGGGAATCATCCTTGCCGCCATGGGAGGCACCTCCATGGTGCTGGAGTGCTACCTGTCCCGCATCGGGAATCCCATCTGGAGCGGGATTTGTGTAAGTCCCGTTCTATGTTTTGATCCATATTCTAACGTTAGGAAAGTAGGATCCGCCTTATCCTCCTGCCGTAATTGGGAGGGGTGGGGGGGGGGGGGGGGGGGTGCACGTGCTAGAGTGCTGTGTTTGTGTTTAATATGGAGGCTATCAGCAATCCAATTATAATCGACACCGTATTTGTAATATCCTCTCCTGCTCTCCCATCCATAATCAATTTTGTGTTCTCTCCTTTTTTATGATCCTTTCTACCGTAAACGGGTTAGAAGATCGATATTATTGTGTATATAAATAAATAATTGTAAAAGGATTCCAATTATTATTTTTTTCTTCAGTTCTTCATGCTGACTGGGTTAATAGGTCTCGCCGGCACAACGTCGGGCAAACAGGGTGTGGTAAGTTATTGTTATTGCTTTTGTTTTATATGCAGGATATCCACAGTGGGTAACAAATCATACCGTCTAACACATTAATTGAAATTTGTATTATATTTGGATCTTATGATGCCATCTCTTTATAGATGAAAAGCGGCCCCACAATAATCACATAACAGTGTTGCATTCGTTAGCATAACGAATTATTATTTACCCTATTGAATACGTAAGTATCAGAATCAAAATTAAATATACAAGCTGGATGGATCCATGGCTGGTTTTACATTAAAATATATGAATGATATATTTGTATATGTTATATTTTGGTTTCTTTGTCTCTCTTTTCTCTATATAGCGCATACAAACTTGATTCGCTCTATGTTATGCGCTTTATAAAAGTTGCTTACTATAAATATTAAAGAAAGTAAACAAATGTATTTCATGTTATCTCTCTAGATCACATTCTACGCGATCTGTTCTGGTATGTCGACTGCATGTGCCGGCCAGCTTTTCAGCATGTCCATCTACGGGGCAACACAGGAGAAGGAGTTCCTCTGTCGACCTGGAGTAGACACCTACAAAGTATGCACATACGTCATTGTAAGTTGTCTAAATATTTTCTGGTAGATGAAGGCTAATGTAGGTTCACCTAAACACGAATGAATTAAAGGGATAGTTGAGATTTGGTAAAACCAAATGTTAGTAACCAAAACCTGCACCATAACATTACAAACTAATTGTTATAACTCCACCATGCTCGAAAGGTAAACAAAATTACAAAAGAATAAGTAAAAAGCCTGTAATCATTCAAAAAGAGCCGAAGAGGGCCCTCTTTAAAACCGCATTGGTTTCATCCATTTTTATTAACAAAGTGTGCATGTGATGTTTTGTTCAAATAATGATTGAATAGAGAGATCATCAACAACTATTTAAAAACCTCTTTTGTACATTTTTGAAAAAAGGAAGCACGTTTTTAAAAAATTTTGTAACGGCTGGTTACAAATGGTTATATTAAGGATATTTCAGCCATTTCTGAACCGATTTTGATCAAATAAAGTTTAATCTGACATTAAAATTGTATGTTCTGTCAGATTTGACACTCAGTTTTTCATTACCTCACAACAATATTATTTCTTATACCGCCCTCTATACCAACACTCAACTATCCCTTTAACAAACAAACACAATAAAACACTGAAGCGACCTATAGAAGTTTCCGTGTCGACCGAGGTAGACACCTACGAACTTTGCGCTCACGTCGTCGTAAGTTTACTAAATGTTTTCTGTTGGATAATAGCTAATCATTTAATCTACACATGTATTGTCGTAGGGTGACAACATGTTGTTATGTTTGATCAAATATATCGCTGGTTCACTTTGAAGCAAACAAACTACCATGGCAACAGCTATAATGCCCTTTGCTGATTGGCTGTTGACCTACTACTTACAATCATTGGACATTTACAACGATTGTAAAAGTTTTATGAAACGGGGCCCTGGAGTAGACACCTATACGGATTATGCACATACGTCATCGTAAGTTGACTAAATGTTTTATGTTTGATAAAAAGTTTTGTTATTGAGTTATAGGCCCGTGGGGTCACTCTCATACAAAAGTGCTACCCACCTGTGTCCATCAACCTCTGCAAATGGACCATAAATGGCATATCGCACCATCGTAAGTTTACACCCCTAAATGACGTTATGAATTAAAAACCTACCCTTAATGGCGCATGCATCTGAAAGGGTACCATTTTTGTGAATTTTTTCGATGAGTGCTGAAAACCACCCCTTTTTTAAGGAAAACGTCGACGACGCCGTATAGCTGAAAATGATATACCCTTTCGACACTATTTTGGACGCGGGTGCGTAGCCAGTCATGTTTGAAGCTACCCCCGGGGTTATAGGTTCCAAATAGCTGAGCACAATAAAACAATACACAAACTTTAAATGTAATTGAAGCTACTAAGGATAATGGGTTTCTGTATCGTCCGTCCGGGTAGACGCCTACAAATTATGCACATGTGTCATCGTAAGTCGACTTAATGTTTTGTATTTTATAAACGTGTACGAATTTCTTCTTGGTGTTCATTTGATATTTTCAGGAAGCGCGTATTGGAATCAACGTGTGCATAGCAATCGTTGCCTTTATCGCCCTCATCGCCTGCCTCACCGCATCTTGTGTCACGTGTACAATACCACCACCGGCAAGAGTAAGTTATCAGGATGGTCTTTAAACTTGTTCCCCACTACATTTGGCGGTTTCAGTAGAGTTAATACATGACCCGCCTTGTTCCCCTTTATTGATTTATTAAATGAATTGTATTTACTTCTGCACTAAAATACAAAATAGTATACAATGTATATTATAAAAAATACAAATTAATCAATTTAAATGAGTACAGAAATAGCAAGTACATTAAACAAAAAAAAGGTGTAAAACTACTTTATGATATGATTTGGAATGTGAATAAAGAAGACCAAAGAACTACCATAACAAGCAAATTGGCAAAGGGCTTAAAACATTTTCGATCGATTGTTTGAATTTGTCTGACAATTTCAACCAATCGATCGAACAAAATATTACATGAATACTAATAAACAGATAAATGAAATAATAGCAAATACATTATGGGTTTCGCCTGGAATCCAAACCCAATTCGAACGCTTTTCAAAATGATTGACCATGTTGTCTATAGTACATTAGTGTTTAAGTACTTTATAATTGAGTTTTTTGGTGGACTGTTCACAATTTCAATTTTCTATTAAAGTTGTTTTTCCCCATGTCTGTATAACTTCATCATTCGATGAATTGATTATAAACATACATGCATTTGTTTAAATTCTAGACTCAAGTCGTCATTCATGCGGCTCCTCAGCCAAGGCCAGTGGAACCAAGTCCCGGAACATCGTTTGTTCCCATGGGTAAGCATCGTTGTACTGTTTTTATTTAGTTAGTTATTTAATTATTCATTCTTTTTTTAAATTCATTTATTGATTTATTTATTTATTAATATATTTATTTATTTATTTATGTATTTGTTTAGCTTTTTGTTTTATTTTGTTTATATATTTATTGATTAATTCGTACAGAATAAAACAAAATTTTAATACAGTTGTTTGTTATTAACTTTAACAAAATATGTAATACAAGTTGTATTCATGAAATTGCAAAACATCATTTTTAAAATATAAATTCATGAATTGTAATGTATGTATTTTGTAATGTTGTAGAAATTCAAACACCATAAGCGCATATAGATTTATTATTTATTATTTATTTTCAAATCAAAAGTAATATTATAATTAATAAAGGGACGGCTTCCCTAATACTGCAGGATCGAAATTAAATAGCCTACAACCATGCAGCATACTATAAAATAGAAATAATATATCTAAACTGGGCTCCAAAAGAAACTTATCACTTTTTCAGAGCGACGCTCACTAAAATCCACAGCATCAAATTGAATCATATTTAGACAAAGATAAGCTATCATTCTCCTTATGAAGCATATCCTAAAAATGAAAAGTTTGCTTTTACCAAAAATGAGAAAAATTCGATGGAATCACTACAGATCACTTTTAAAAAATCACAGAAACTGCTCGCTGCAAACATACACGAAAGGCGGTCTATTCAGAACTTTCAATAGCTATTCATTCAACTTCAAAGCGGGTTATGTAACTACTAGACTGGCTATTGTCCGTACCGAGCTCTGTGCCCGGAAGGCGAGCAGTTTCTGTGATTTAAAAAAAATGACCTCTTGCGATTTCACCTTATTTTATTCTTTGTTAACTAAAGCAGACCCAATTTTTTTAGATGAGCTTGCTAAGGGGTATTATAGCTAATCTACGCCCAATTATGATTGATTTGTATGCTTTGGATTTTAATGTGTGTCGCTCTGAAGAAGTGATAAGTTTCTTTTGGAGCCCAGTTTATATCATATATACTTATTCCGTATAATAATGTTTTGTTCTCTTTTCTTTATTTATTTCTACTTTTAGATCCTACGAAGCCTTATGGATCCGTTGAGCCTCCTCCATATTCAAACGAATGAAAACCATCTTGCTTCTTTGAATCGTAATTTGTTATCGCGTGTGTGTGTGTGTGGGGGGGGGGGGGGGGGGGGGTGCGGCTGTCTCCGCGGGACATGCGGTAACTAGGCGAGACTCGTTAATACCACGTTTGGATTGTGTTGGATACATCTTCATAGTATAGCGGATGGCATCAGATACCCCCCCCCCCCCCCTCCCCTCCTGCATATTCCATGGCTACTCCACGTTTTTAGTTGAACATTCACAATAATTAGTATGTATATAGTGTGTCCTGTAATACCACAAACTCTAATAAAGTCGCAATGTTGCAATGTTCTGATGATGGTATGTGCGAGTTCCCTGGAGTTCTAATTCTAGTTATTATGGTAACGCTCATCAACGCCTTTCCAGCATCTAGATGAGGGTAAAAGTTACTGAGAAAGGAACTAATTGGTTTCATGGGCCACCTTGAACTGATCCAAAGAGGGCAGTTCGATGATGTTTTGAGGTAGCTCGTCCCAGTCCTTACTGTCTTGGGGTAACTTTCCGGTGATACCGTATCATGTTGTTATATTTCGGTAACCACGGTAACAACAAACTTATACAAAAACATTCGGAAATACAGCAACGACATCGACATCAGTCAACGATTTTCTATTAAAATGCACTCAGATTTACACAATCATGATGTCTTTATACGAGTTTCATGGGGAGCATCCTATTCTTCGATTTGTAAACTATCAGACTATTATTTTGATGTGTTATATTACAACAATGTCGCTTACGTCAAATCCATGAATGTAACTCGTTTGTAAAAGTTACAATGGTTAGAATCTATAAAGTGCGTATAAAAAAACACGTTACACTTTTGAAAAATCTGTCAAAATTACATTTCAAAATATTTTGAAGATTTTTTCATGTCGATAGATGCCCAATAGTCTCATCTATCAAGTGCCACTAACAAAACAAATTTTCGTTCACGCTTGGGCGAACACTGACTGTTTTTGTCCAAGCGTGAACAAAAATTTGTTTTGTTAGTGGCACTTGATAGAAGAGACTAATATGGGCATCTATCAACATGAACAAATCTTCTATACATTTTGAAATGTAATTGTGACAAATTGTTCAAAAGTGTAACGTTTTTTTTTTTATATACGCACGGTATTCAGGGGCCCTGTTATAAAATAGTTATTATGTATTCTTGTTATTATAATTATGCTGGTTATGCACCAACATTTTGTTTATGCATTTGTGTTTGTTTGTGCGTGTAAACTTCATACAGTAAATGTGAAATATTATTGCTTATTGTATATTGCTTAAATTATCTCGTGATGAATAAACGATTGTTCGTATGAATAGTAGTATGAATAGTCCCTGACAATTTTAGCACAATCGGTCAAGAAAAAAAACTATGGCTCTTTGAAAATATCCATTTATTTATATGAGTGACTCTGACTCAAATTGGCAACGCACTCTGGCAAAGTTGTGGACCCCATAGGTTTTGTACACAAATTATTAATTTTTGTTTTCTTCTCAAAATATATGTTTACCCTTCGTTTGAGTTCAACATATGTTTTGTAGAATACATTTATGCACAACATATGAATAAATGAGCATCTTCAAAGAGCCATATTTTTCTTGTTTATGGCCCGATTATGCTATAACTTTCAGAGATTATTCCTCCTAATCTCTTCAAGTCTATGAAAGCAGCAGTTTGCTTGGATTTCATTGCAAATGATGATAAAACTGTGATGACACGTTTCTTTTTAATAAACTCCCGAAAATCTTCATATATGACGATTGCTTATTTATTTTCTTTATTTATATTTGTGCATCTGTTCTTCTTCTTCTTCTGGTAATTTTGCTCAAGAGCATTGGCCAACATTTACTAAGCGAACCCCCCCCCCCCCTCCCCCCCCCCCCCTTCCCCCCCCCCCCCCCCAAAAAAAAGGTATGTCTCCTTGGCGGGGAATCGAACCCCGGTCTTCCAGCGGAGATACTCACCATTATACTACCAAGGATTTAATTCGAGTCCATATACAACGGGTGTTAAATGAGGCTAAAATTATCTACTTGGCAAAGAATTAACCCCCCCCCCCCCCCCCTCCCCTGTGACAGTTGGAGATACTTACCACTATTATATGACCACCAAGGATTGTGATATTTATAAAAAGCGAACTTACTAAGTTGGAAAAGAAAAAAGAATAACACAAAGAAATCTGTGTTTTTAAATATTACTGCACTTACACAAGATTATGTTTGAAGTGTACCTTGTGGATTAATTTACTACATTAGATAACAATCATCATTAGTAGTATAGTAGTATAGCGTCACTCGGCAGCATTTGCCATAGGTTTTGCAGGCAGCGAACATGCGGTTTAATTTATACTGTGCATATATTTATTTTTTTATTTCGAACATTTTACGGCTCAAATAATCAATTTCAACGCAATCTTAAGGATATATTCTTTCACATGGTTGTTGATAAAAGCGTATTTTTCATTTGTTTTTTGTGTGTGCATATGTGTGCGTGGGGCGTTCCCAATACTGTTATTTGGCTTTAAATCGAGTATCCCTATTAACTTTAGAAGTCTCAGTTTTCTTTTGTTGTATTGTAGAGAACATTGATATTCAGTTACGGTGTGAAATGCATGCGCTATAAAAAAAAAAGTATAACAAAAAACATTTATTATTATGATAATCTTTTTCATCGGTTTGGTGATTACAGTCCAACTGCTGTCAACAATGTCTGTACATATACTGTAGCTTTAAGCCTATCGACGTACTTAGACAAAAATTATTGTTAGTTTGTTGACTTTATGATGTTTTTCTCTTCCATTATTGTTTGCGGGAATGCAATATGGTTTTGAAACCACAACCACAAAAATATACACGCTCACTCAAGCACCAGTGAGCATGATGCTTAGTAAACAAAATGCCGATTCGATATAATAACAACAAAATCATGGTAAAAGCAAGTCATCCTTGGTAGTATAGTGGTGAGTATCTCCGCCTGTCACGCGGAAGACCGGGGTTCGATTCCCCGCCAAGGAGGCAATTTTTTTTTTTTTTTGCACAACTTGAATAATTAAATGCGAATACATGTTGACTTCTATTTATCTGTATTAGTGTATACATCAAATATTTATAAACTGTTTAACCGAAATATGTTTTGTTGATTTTAAAATATTTTTGCAATTATTTTGTTCATCTTGAGTGAAATTCGGTATATGACCTCATCAGTTACTTGTAAGATGAACAATGCACCTTCGCCCAGGCTGAGCGCCTGCTCACAATAGTATCACATCTTTGAATACACTTCCAACTCACACAATTTCAATTTCAATAGCAATTGCTACATGTATGTCAGAAAACCTCAACCATCTTACAAGAAAAGCACTGATAAGCTATGGACATCACTGGTCAGCTTACGTTAGATGTAAAAGGAGAAGGACAAAAAGAATATGCCCACAATAGCATGCCATAGATAGATAGATAGATAGATATATCGGTATTTATTGAACAAAATTAACAAGACTGTAGTCCGAAGACTAAAATGCCTTGCGTACATGAACATATGAACATACATGAATAAATAAATTACAACACAATACAAATATAATTTAACATCAAAATACAACAAAATGATACATATTTATGAATGCATTTGGCAAGAAGGGCACTAACATTAAAAATGTGATTATTATATATGCATATTCTCATTTAATTTAATTTTAATACAACAATAACAAAGAACCAATTTACTAATTCGTTACTTACTTTTACATATATATGTAATACTAACTAAATATTGAATCTAACAAGATGTAAATTAATACAGTACATGTATATCTTTTGAAAAATTACAATAATAAGCATCACAAAAATGCAAAAATAAGAGCATGGAAATTATTTTAATTAAAGGATATCAAATCCCACTATCTATTTTATATCATATTCCTAACATAAATTAAGTTTATCATACTCAATAACGAGTAGATCTAACAATCAAATGTAATGTATGCTTCCATACAATAGCTTGTCAGTGCCTTTCTTGTCATAATGATGGTTGGGCTTTTCTCACATAGCAACTGCTATTGAAATTGAAAGTGTGTTAGTTGGTAGTGTATTCAATCATGTGATACTATTGTGAGCAGGCGCTGAGCTTTGGTGAAGGTGCATTGTTCATCTTATAAGTAACTGAGTTGTGATTGACAGATGAGGTCACTTGCAGAATTTCACTCTGGAGACATTTTTTGTGGGCGTTCCCAATTTGAATTTTCAAGTTGATTTCTTGTTTCATTGACTTTTCCATTGTAAAAAAATATTATTGTAATTGGAATCCACGTGAAAAACTATCCCTGATAAGTTTTAAAAACGTTTTTAATGTGATTTCCATGACATAGAACCTTTAAAACATCAATTTCAAAACCAACTAATGTCAAGTTCCATGGTAGCATACATGTACTGGTAACTTTCTCCTCCTGCCACGCTGAAGTTGACTTTGTAATGTTTGTCTTGTAAATATTCTGATTACGAATACGGAATAATTACAACATCTGCCCGTTTCATTAAATGTTACCAATTTTGTATTGTTGTAAGTGCCCAATTATTGTTAATACTGTGTCAACAGCCAATCAACATGGATCATTATAGCTGTTGCAATAGTAGTTACAACAATCGGAAAGTTTTTTATGGAACATGCAGGAGCGGGTTAACATGGTTAATCAGTTTGGTTTCCGGACTGTTAATACACGGCCAACGTGATTACAGAGCGCGTTGATCAACGCGCTCTCATTCGTTCGTATCTCCTTAATTAGATCAAGATAAAATATCTCTAGCTCGATGGCTGCGATTAAGGGACACTAGCTCTGATTACAAAATACCGCCACCTTCGGATTCAATAAAGTTATTTGTGCAATGTACAATCATCGATATACACCACTTGGTGTGTACAATCCGATGAGGATGTCGTCGTCTGCTAGATAACAGTCATTACTGTCTCGACAACAAGTGAATGACTTGCAATCGGGACATTGTTTTGTTTTCACAATTCTGTAAAATATAGGCTAGAATGTTCGAAATAATGACATAACTATAATATTATCTGGTTATGTTGTAGAACTGTTCTTTCAAAAGAAAGTTGTTACAAGTGAGTAAGTAACATGGAATATCCTAGCTTGGATATTTACACATTGTGCTTAAATACTTATTATGCAAATCTCAATTTCATGCATATTAAAGCCTACGACGTTGTGCTGAATACAAAAAAGGGATTCACTCCGAGTTGTGGACAATAGACTGTTCCGACCCGCCTATATACTTGGTGAGTGACACTAGTCAGATAATCACGAAGAAACTCTTTAGCCGGATGGAATTTCTGCCTAAATTTGTGATTATACTTGGATAAATCATTCAGCAACCATTGGGCCTTGGGTCGCTACATGTGGCAAATCATGACATCGGGCAGGAAGCAACTCGACTACGCCGACCATCCGGTGGGGCGTCCCAGCACCGTTAGCCTCTCATCTCTTCGACTAGACTGGGATGTTCGATTTAATCAGGTACCTTGTATTTTGCATCTTTTTTTTTCTTTTTTTTTCGGCAAGATGAAAATCGTGACTTATTCGCAAAATGTTGATCCATTTCATTTTAAAGTTGATGTAAATAGATAGTCCAACATTTCAATAGCAAGCATTGCTTTTTTTTTTTTTTTACTCACTATTACTTAGTTATGAAGGCCGAATCGATGTTGTATAAATATGAACCTAATTATTATTATTATTATTGTAGTTTGAAGTAGATCGGACATTAATGATACATTTGTAATGATTATTGTTGAATGTATAATTAATTAAAGGGATCTAGTAACTTTGTTGACATGTGCAAAAAGTGATGAATGGTTCATACAAATGTGTATTGTTGTGATCTGACATGTCCACTATAGGTAATGTGAGAAAATTTCAAGTTAAATGGATTTCATATGGCCGTGTAATCACAGAAAATGCAAAGTGATATTCGATAACTCATTACACTGACTTTGTACACAGTTATGAATATCCAGTGGATAGTTCCAAATCAGAGCACTTCAATCGCAAATATCTTTCTAACGAAAGGAAAATTTGACACACAAAACCTGTTCCATGCTTCTATTGGTAATACGAATACAACAAGGAATGAGAGAATCACTAGATTTCTAATGAAGTTTTATGGATTTGGACAATATATTATTAAATGTAGTTGGTTAAAACTTATCATCAGGTAAAGAAAATGGTAGATAGCAATAATGTCATGCATACATTTTCATTGTAATTATTATTTCAAGGCTGTGCATCCGTGCCAATATTTGACGGGGAAATGGGCAAGGGAAGCTAATATACATCAAAAAATCGTATTTAACAACATTATATATTTTTTTGTTAACACAATTGACGTTTTAACTTTTAACCATCATATTACTCGTTACACATAATTACAAACCCATTAATTGACCTCGTTACATCACGAATGTGCAATATATGAGCTATATGGGACTTTACCAATTCATGCAAACAATAGATCTATATATATTGACCTCGAATCACAAAATACTGTCAAACAGCTGTAGACCTTAGGGACTTTCCGACTCAATTACCGGATGTATCCCGTGCCTAATTCGGAAGTGATATAACGTGCAAATGTAGAATTCTGATTCCATTCGTGCAGCTAGCTATACGTAGTTGATAGTTTAATAACATAAGGCATGGAAAGTGTCTATCTAGGCCTATACATGTATAGACCATAATAGTCATCATGATAGTGAGCTAAGTTTACCGAAGCATTGTAAATTGCAAAATACATGTATATTAGAGTAAAAATACTTTATATTTTATTAACATATCAATTTTACTACTTCCGCGCTTTTATGTTTACTTGAATAAAACCGAATTTTATCAAAACATTCAAATGTGTTTTTGTAACCCTTTTCTTCCGCAATCTGAGATTAATTGATTGCGATGTATATACCTATGTACGAAACGATAATACCCCATTATGATGTTGTTATTAGTTTTTTTTAAAAACATCTCCTTGGCGGGGAATCGAACCCCGGTCTTCCGCGTGACAGGCGGAGATACTTACCACTACCAAGGATGCGTTGTTATTTATACCTATGCAGAAGATCTTTAGATCTTTAAAAATAGAAAATAACGTCCATTGCGATTCAACCATGGATCTTTTGTTCGATAACATCAATAACTAATTACTAATATCTAATTAGGTGCATTACTTGTCAGTTTATTGCCAAGAGTAAGGATTTGCTAGATTTGAAAGCTATGCTCATTTTGAATTACATTAAATCACAAATTATGCTAATTTATGCCCTTAGTTAATGAATAACTAATACAAATGTGATTAATGAAAACGGGTTATAGATAAGAATCGTTGTCAAATTTTTTTGGGCGGGACCCTAATTTGAGTGTGTCAATAATAATAAGATGCGTGTTGAATACTACCAGGGATAATGGTATTAATGGCTATGAATACATTTTTTACTACTTTATTCAACAGTATATTACACGACAACAAATTTAAAATTAAAAAAAAACATCTCCTTGGCGGGGAATCGAACCCCGGTCTTCCGCGTGACAGGCGGAGATACTTACCACTATAATATACTACCAAGGATGCGTTGTTATTTATACCTATGCAGAAGATCTTTAGATCTTTAAAAATAGAAAATAACGTCCATTGCGATTCAACCATGGATCTTTTGTTCGATAACATCAATAACTAATTACTAATATCTAATTAGGTGCATTACTTGTCAGTTTATTGCCAAGAGTAAGGATTTGCTAGATTTGAAAGCTATGCTCATTTTGAATTACATTAAATCACAAATTATGCTAATTTATGCCCTTAGTTAAAGGGGTAGTTTAGTTTTGGTAGAGAGGGCGCTGCACATCACAATTTTTTTGTGAGGTAATGAAAAACTGAGTGTCGAATTTGAGAGAACATGCAATTTTAATGGCAAAATAAACTTTATTTGGTCAAAATCGACCCAGAAACGTCTGAAATATCAATAAATATATCTGATCTTATAATTATTTGGGGCCCAAATAATTAGATGATTTTTAGAAAAAAATAAAAAAATGCTTGCACTTTTTCAAAAATGTTCAAAAGCGTTTTTTAAATAGTTGTTGATGATCTCGCTATTTAATCATTATATCAATAAAACATCACATGCATAATTTTGTATAAAAAATGGTTGAAACCAATGCCTTTTTAGAAAGCGCCCTCTTGTGTTTTAATGGCTCTTTTTGAATGATAACAGGCTTTTTACTTAGTCGTTTGTAATTTGGTATACCTTTCGAGCATGGTGGAGTTATCACAATTAGTTTATAATGTTACTGTGCAGGTTTTGGCTACTAAAATTCAGCCTTACCAAAACTAAACTACCCCTTTAATGAATAACTAATACAAATGTGATTAATGAAAACGGGTTATAGATAAGAATCGTTGTCAAATCGTTTTGGCGGGACCCTAATTTGAGTGTGTCAATAATAATAAGATGCGTGTTGAATACTACCAGGGATAATGGTATTAATGGCTATGAATACATTTTTTACTACTTTATTCAACAGTATGTTACACGACAAAAAATATATTGCCTCCTTGGCGGGGAATCGAACCCCGGTCTTCCGCGTGACAGGCGGAGATACTCACCACTATACTACCAAGGATCTTATCATAACTATTATTTTGTCAGCTCTAATACTAAATAACGTTTTCTGGCAACGAACTTTGAAGTTTCAGACATGTATGTGCAACGAGTTATATTTTAGTATTTTTTTAAACTGCAAATTTGCATTATTTTTGTTTATACTACATCAATATACCATATTATATTTCTAATTTTCATTGTACAGCTATTTTAATTTTACATATGTAAACCTTGTATTGTTTTGTACAATGCTATGTTTTTGAATTTTTGTTGGAAATTAAATAAACTAAACTGAAAACTGAAACTGAATAAAGACGAACGTTATTAACTATGAATGAGCTGTGGATAGACTAATCAATTTAAACTAACTAAGCCTATATTACAACATCATGCCATACAGTTAATCGAGATCAAACTGTCCATACATACGGAGAGGGAAATCAATTAACCTGCTTGTGTTTGCTTTGTTACTCATTATACCTTTAATTACCGATCTAATCAGTCATGGTGGTAGAGGCGGAACTACGGGGGACACGTGCCCCCCCCCCCCCCTATAATTCGACCCCCAACAAGACATAATAATAATATAATAATAGCTTGCATTTATATACCGTTTAATACAGGGTTTCTATAAGGCGCAAATTATTTGTATTACCCATGGTCATCAGGTGCAGTTCAAACCCGCACAATGTTAGGGGGGGGGGGGGGGGGGGGGAGTCATAAACATAAGGTAAACCCCCAATAACTCGAGTGCCCCCCCCTCCCCCAATCAGTCTGACCACGCTACGCCACTGTATAATGGTGGAGAACAGCTAGTCGTGTTTCCTAATGTTGTTCCTATCTATTTTATACGCAGTATATCTACGTATCTATATCTGTACACTCATCATTCCACTAAGTGTAAGCATTATAACTGTATTTAGGTATAACAGTCAATCAACTTCGAATATTGTATGTTAGTCTAATACCAAAGGTTATTGCGAATTGGAGCTCATATTTATGTCCATCGCTATACCGGGTGGCCCCCAAAAACCGGAACGGGGCACTTCCCAAAATAAAGTAACAACATGATTATGTCCATCGGATAGAGTGTCCTTTCCAATGAAAAACGATACCATGAACAGTCAGATTCCCATTTTTGTAATTTTTTACCAGGTCACTGCCTGATAAATCGCACTTCCTGCCCGTTATAGCATCGAGCACCTATGCCCATTCTCTTTGCACACAGCTGAATGCATGCACACTAACAATGGTGCGCGTTTTGCTCGTTGTTCGACGCTATGATGGGCAGTAAGTGCGATTTATCAAGCACTGACTTGGTAAAAATTGACAAAAAAGGGAACCTGACATGGTGTCACTCACAGCGCCCTAAAACAAAAAGTACACGACCTAAATGACTGTTATTGGTATCGTTTTTCATTGAAAAGGACATCCCATCCGATGGACATAATCACTTTGTTAATATATTTTGGGAAGTGCTCCGTTCCGTTTCGTTTGGGCCACCCTGTATTAAAATATATTATTTCAACTTTTGAACCCAGTTGCATTGGTAATAATCACAAGCAAAATATATACACGCCTTATCAGTGTCACACCAACTCAAAACATTGGGCATATAAGCACTACTTATCAGACCGTTTGTTTACAATATTTATCATGACGCCAGTATGAGATGACTGATTCATACCAATTTTAATTTCTTTATTTTACAAATCTGTCTTCACATAGAATGTCATTAAAATGATCACACCGTGATCATGTGAACATACCTTAAGTCGTTTGGGTGTGTGTTAGTTAGTTCCCAGTTATGGATTTGCAGTGGGTTGCACAGACGAGGTTTGAATTTGATCTATGAATCAATGATTCTGTCAAGATTATGTTCAAATAGAGGATATTAAACAGCAAATAATCCGACAATCGAAATCTATTTAATGCTAATTCTCTATTCGTATAGTGCTGCAGAGAACATTTTGATCGATTGCCATGGTAACCGTCGATGGATTGTCTGTTCACGCGTACCACATGTATATTGATTTAATATCTTCATGGATTATACATTTAAATGAAATTTAGATTAAAAATACAACAAGTGGGATGCAATAAAGTTATCCTATACAGGCTGGGAAAAGCGGTATCAAATAATGGACACCAATCATGATTGTTTTATATTTATCAAGTAAAATCATAAATAAGTAACTCAAACATGAACTAGGAAAATAAACTTCACTGCAGAAGATTGTAGTAATGCAAACAACATAATAATGTGCAACACCCCCAAAATGTATACACATTACACTACATTATTGTATTGATTTAACAATTATATACATAGATTGTTTGCTTCACATTTTAATGTAGTCTTATTTATTACAAAAAATAAATATGGATAATGTATATTTGCAATAAAGTATACCTTTAATGCACTCAAAATACGGGCCTATCATTGTATCTTGTTATTTTTATTTGAATTAGATGCATCTGATTTGGTTAAAGTTCATCGAGTGTTTAACCATAAATGGTACATTATTAAAGGCAGTGCCATGACTTTCAGGACAAGGGGGTAGTACCCCCCCCCCCCCCCCCAATTTGCATAAACAATACTTTTGAAACACTCACTCATTTTGACCCATTCATCAACATTATACCCCCTCCCCTGATCGCTATACTGTTATGTTATAGTGATGTGCAGTTCTGTTAAAGGTTGACTTGGTATACATTGTCTCCTAGCTGTTACTTAAATTGCTAACCTTTTCATGCATGTACATAATAATATACAGAATGTTAACAGTCATAATTGCGTATTTAAGTGTAGTTACATTGTAATGCAGCAACACCAACAAAAACATCTCTGAATCGAGTGCATGTTATTCAAAATTTCGCTCATATCTCATTTAAAAGTAATCAGTTAACAAGGAAATTTCCAAAGACTATTTTGCAAGCATATAGCAAATTTAGCCGATGTATGATTCGCTATACCTATACTTACTAATGTCGTTGCACAAATCAAATGAGTATACCTTTAACACCATTGCATCTCAACGACTTTTGGACGTGTAAACACAGAAAGAACGTGCAGCAACTCATCAACAAAAGATAACGTTTCATTTAGATGTTATCAGTTCCTCTTAAGAGACGAGTGTTGCGATTTACAATAATTAGCCAGTTGCCCCGGAGAGAATTGACTAGGGTGTGTTATATTTGAAGTGAACTTTATGATTTTATCGTCAAATTGAACAAAGCAGTGGACATATCATAGCGGTTGTGTACTTATAGTTGTTTCGTCTCGTTCATGCATGCTCCACTTCAACGACTTTTCGTGTAAAAGCAGAATCAACGTGGATAAAATCAATTTGATATATAATATAACCCTTACTTTAATAGACTTTACCTCACATGTATACTTTTCCTTCATACATGTACTAACAGTGGAGGTATAATCATACTTCAAATAATTATTATTGATCGGATATTATGGATCGGGATTACATAATCACGTGAAGCGATGTGTATCAATGCCACCGATGGTATCTACGTGGTGTAAACTCGATATTTTGTTGTTTTCTTGTTTGAATATTACGGATTTATGATCCGGTGATACTGATGGTGATTCGAATCATGGTGGCGTCAAAGGAACATGATCATGATGGGGCAAGGACGCCCGTATCTCTTATGATAGCGGTAAATTGCTCTAAGCCTATACAATGATTATGAAATATATATTTTTTTTTTTATTTTTTATTATTGTCTATTTAAAGGTTTACTATTAAAGTGATCCATTAAGTTCATGATATTTTCCCAAAGTGATTTTTGAGACTTCAATCATAATTATTCTACTATCATTGAATGATATGTGGTAGTTATATAAGAACAGAACACTGTTTATAGAGGAAAAGTGAAATTGATGTCAGATTGTAACACCAATACGGATTGATTTGGACTACAATCCAAACGCGTTCTGGAATGCTCTTCACTCAGTCATAAATATCTCCATAAATTGGGATACATTTGAAAAGGTCAAAACCCATTTCATTCCTCTTAAGCCAAACAAAAAGACACAAGAGAAGTGTGAGAGCTGCAAGTGATTCTGACTGAATTTGACAATATTTAAATAAATGATCTACCTTTATATTTTAACGTGTACGGTACTCAGTTATGGTAGCAACATGGTAATCAATATTATAAATTATCAGTCTCTCTAAAACGTTGTTGTATTTAATATACTATCTCATAACAAAAGGATAATATGTTTCATGAATGGCATTTACAGTTCCGTACCGTTTTTACTGAGTGCATTATAAAACACGTAAAACATGTTTGTTTAAAAAATATAAATATAGCGACCACGAAGGGACTCGAACCCTCAATCTTCCGATTCGAAGTCGGACGCCTTATCAACCAGCATATAAATGTGGAATTAAAGAATAATATTCGTCAAAATTTTGTTTGTGTTCTTATTACTTTCACAATAATACAATAAAGAGACTTCAGGTGTATTGCAATTCAACTCATGGGTTATTCTGTGTATGATTAATGAGCAAAACTAAAAATAAGTAACGACCACGAAGGGACTCGAACCCTCAATCTTCCGATTCGAAGTCGGACGCCTTATCCATTAGGCCACGCGGCCGTCTTGAATATGAGTTTTTCGCAACTGCTACGGAGGACATCTAGTACGCTAATCTCAGCAGGTGGTCGCGTACTCAGTCCGAAAATCCCCCCGTACCGTGGAAATCTACGACGGTTGTCGGCTGAATTACCGTTGGGTGTAGAGCGACATGGTCAGCCAATCAGCGCGCTTGTTCACTCGAGCAAGGAGACGTTACCGTATTCTTCACCGCGAAACTGAAAATACATGTATATCGGGACGGTAGCCAGAGTACGGGTACGGTCACAGCTGACTGCTTCCGCTTCCATAGCATTTGCCAAAAAAACCTAATATACAAATACTGCCGTCAAAATGTGCTTTCATGAATCCGCTCGTACATTTATCGGGAATCATTGAACCAATTTTCAGAGTTTTATGCTAAATGCATTTGCAAAGGAAATAAAAAAAAAAATCCAAGGTTGGTATTTTGTATTCGCCAACGTTGGAGCAACGTTGGTTGGGCGTACACAAACGTTGATCCAACGTCAAAGCAACATGTGTCCAACAAGCATCCACCATATTTCCAACATGTCTCCAACAAGCATCCAACATGTCTCTAACATGTCTCCAACAAGCATCCAACGTTGGTCCAGCGTAATTCACCAACATTACTCCAACGTTGGACCAACGTTGGTCCAACGTTGGTCCAACGTTGGACCAGGCAACGTCTCACCATCAAGGTACTAAAAAAATTAAATTAATATTCATATGGCACACCGATTGGTGATATCTAGAGCATCCTATGATTGCTATACCTATACCTAAGACTATTCCTATTCCTATTCATATTCCTGTATTTGTTTGATGGTTGGTATTTGGATAAAGTTGAATGTTTGGATAAAATTTTAAAAATTTACATTAATACCTCATGGAAACAAACCTTTAGTATGTTTTTGTAGATAAATAACTTACATATATTTCAAATAATGAGTAAATAATTAAAATTGGATTCATTCTGAACAATCAAATAACACGATGATAAATGCTTTTTGCAGTCAATGATAACCGATCATGAATATTCATGAATAATAACCAACGTTGATCCAACGTTAAACCAACGTTGATCCAACGTTGACCCAACGTTTAACCAACGTTGATCCAACGTTGAACCAACGTTGATCCAACGTTGGCATACACCCTGATTCCAGCAGCTAATTTTAAATCCTTTTATTATGCAAGGGGTTTTTAACCACCTGTGCTACAAGTAAAATAATTGACTTTTCTAACATCAAAGCTAGTGAACAACAAATGTGAAATGTTGGATTCTCGTTGGATGAACGTTTCACCTAAGCTATTTAGTAGAGCGTTAATCCTTGGAAGCTTAATGTCCAATACCTTTACAATGATGAGTGTTTAAAGATTGGAATAGTACCTCATTCCATCAATGAAGTATTTATACAACCATAGGCGCCGGAAGTGGGGGGGCAGGGGGGGCGGCCGCCCCCCCCCCCCCCCAATCCAAAAAGTGGGGGGGCAAAACGCGATTTTGCCCCCCCCCCCCAAAAAAAAAGCCCCCCCCCCCCCTCAAAAAAAAAGAAAAGAAAAGAAAGAAAGAAAGAAAGAAACAAAAAGGAAAAGAAAAAATTAAATTTATCAGCCAAAACGTTTTCGCTGCGCGCTTCGCGCGCAAACAAATTACCTCAGTTTGTTGTGTAACTTGCGTATGGTACGTCTGGGGTGGATTTTTCTGTACCGGTCTGTTATTGCTCTGGCTGTTTTTGTGACGTGCACCAAATTGCACCATTTCAAGTATATCAATGCAAAATCTTCCCCGTGGGAGGGGGATACCCCCTCCCAAACCCTCCCCCTCTGGCTCTGCCCCAGCCCTCGGTCGCTTCGCTCCCTCGGGACTCATTTTTGGCTGTAAGCTATGTTGTTGGATCATACATAATGTTGCATATGGTTTATGTTTTTATGCACCAAATTGCACCATTTCAAGTCTATAAATGCAAAATCTTCCCCGTGGGAGGGAGATATACCCCCTCCCAAACCCTCCCCCTCTGGCTCTGCCCCAACCCTCGGTCGCTTCGCTCCCTCAGGACTCATTTTTGGCTGTAAGCTATGTTGTTGGATCATACATAATGTGGCATATGGTTTATGTTTTTATGCACCAAATTGCACCATTTCAAGTCTATAAATGCAAAATCTTCCCCGTGGGAGGGAGATATACCCCCTCCCAAACCCTCCCCCTCTGGCTCTGCCCCAACCCTCGGTCGCTTCGCTCCCTCAGGGCTCATTTTTGGCTGCAAGCTTTGATCTTGGATCATACAAATGTGGCATATGGTTTATGTTTTGTATGCACCAGAATGCACCATTTCAAGTATATAAATGCAAAATCTTCCCGGTGGGAGGGGGATACCCCCTCCCAAACCCTCCCCCTCTGGCTCTGCCCCAGCCCTCGGTCGCTTCGCTCCCTCGGGACTCATTTTTGGTTGTAAGCTATGTTGCACCAGATTGCACAATTTCAAGTCAAAAAATGCAAAAGCTCCCTACCGCGGGAGGGGGGACTCCGCTCAGTCATTTCGCTCCCTCGGGCTTGGTCGCTTTATCCTCGCAATGTCTCACTCTCACCTCTGGCTCAAAGTTGGCAACTCTGTGAGTGGGGTTGGGCATGAGCCCCTAAACACATAAATCGTGAGCCCCCTTAGGGTTTTGCCCCCCCAATCCAAAACTGCTTCCGGCGCGCCTGTATACAACATAATTCAAACAATGCACTAAAGCTGTAGCTTATGTGGTGTTTACTTCATACTTGTCCTCCTGTGATTCTTCATATTTCACTCCCATGACAATTTTGCTAGATTCACTGTTTTTTGTGTTACACATTTACCACTAATCAAATGCATTCATACCTTAAATCTAGATCATTTTCTCGATGAGTATCAATTCAAACTAAAAATAGGGATTTAATTTAATCTCATTGAATTGACAGCAAATGTATTACTATAGAGTAATTACTCAGCAACACACCAAATACCGGGGGAAGCACGCAAAATATACTACAGCATACATCACCGTCAATTATAGGTAATATTACCTAGAAACTTGCAGGAAACTATAAATGGACTGGTATACCCGATCACCATCCATATCCGTAGACTCGCCCGAGTTCACTCAACCGATCAAAAAAATAAAATAAATAAATATAAACGAACTACCGTGATGTTGCTACATGTAGATTATATCAAGCCCTCTTGTGTCTATGGCACGCTAACTTACACAAATTGGCTATGAGTAGCCGATGCGCAACAGATGCGCAAATTGAAAAATTGAAAGATGCAGATGTCAACGTTGATCCAACGTTATTCCAACGAGTTTGTCCAACGTCTGTCGAGCTGCAGTGAGTTTCTAGCGTTGGACCACCGTTGGCATCCAACCTGATTCTAACATTAGATTGTGATATTTGTATGCGGATGTCCCGGCCGTTGATCTAACGTTGGTCCAACAAGTTTGTCCGTCGGCTTTCGAGCTACGTGCTTCCAACATTGGACCAACGTTGGTATCTAACCGGATTCCAACAATGAAGGAGTTATCTGTTCTTATCCAACTTCCAACGTTGATCCAACAAGTCTGTCCAACGAGTTGGAAAATTTCCAACATTGGACTAACGTTGGCATCCAACCTGATTCTAACAAAGATTGTGATATTTTTATGCGGATATCCACCGTTGATCTAACATTGGTCCATCGAGTTTGTGCAACGGCTTTCGAGCTGCGAGTTACCAATGTTGATCCAACGTTGGTCCAACGAGATTGTCCAACCTCCATTTTACTGTGAGTTACCGATGTTGATCCAACGTTGGTCCAACGAGATTGTCCAACGTCCATTTCACTGTGAGATACCGATGTTGATCCAACGTTGGTCCAACGAGATTGTCCAACGTCCATTTCACTGTGAGTTACCAATGTTGATCCAACGTTGGTCCAACAAGTCTGTCCAACGTCAATTTTACTGTGAGTTACCGATGTTGATCCAACGAGATTGTCCAACGTCCATTTTAATGTGAGTTACCGATGTTGATCCAACGTTGATCCAACGAGATTGTCCAACGTCCATTTCACTGTGAGTTACCGATGTTGATCCAACGTTGGTCCAACGAGATTGTCCAACGTCCATTTCACTCTGAGTTACCGATGTTGATCCAACAAGTCTGTCCAACGTCAATTTTACTGTGAGTTACCGATGTTGATCCAACGTTGGTCCAACGATATTGTCCAACGTCCATTTTAATGTGAGTTACCGATGTTGATCCAACGTTGGTCCAACGAGATTGTCCAACGTCTGTTTTACTGTGAGTTACCGATGTTGATCCAACGTTGGTCCAACGAGATTGTCCAACGTCCATTTCACTGTGAGTTACCGATGTTGATCCAACGTTGGTCCAACGAGATTGTCCAACGTCCATTTCACTGTGAGTTACCGATGTTGATCCAACGGTGGTCCAACAAGTCTGTCCAACGTCAATTTTACTGTGAGTTACCGATGTTGATCCAACGTTGGTCCAACGATATTGTCCAACGTCCATTTTAATGTGAGTTACCGATGTTGATCCAACGTTGGTCCAACGAGATTGTCCAACGTCCGTTTTACTGTGAGTTACCGATGTTGATCCAACGTTGGTCCAACGAGATTGTCTAACGTCCAACGAGTTCCAACGAGTTTGCAAGTTTCCAACGTTAGTCCGACGTTGGCTTGCTACCATATGCTTCCATGTGAACCGTAACCCGTTTTTTAAACATGACTGAATTATACTCTTTTTTAAATGGTAATCAAAGTCTCAAAGGATAAGCTTCTGTAAGTAACACTTGCACGGAATATCATAACTTTGCACGTAGAAAGACATATGTAGACAGATTTATACAAACCGGTATAACAACTTAATAAAGTAATTTTAATTCATACAAATTAACGCATCCATCAAAATAGCCTTTATTTAACAAAATGATATTTTTTGACGATTTCCAAATACATGTACTACATACAAACACCTGAACATCTTTTTGTTCCCGGTACTAGGAAAATAAGACAAAATAACGACCACGAAGGGACTCGAACCCTCAATCTTCCGATTCGAAGTCGGACGCCTTATCCATTAGGCCACGCGGCCGTCTTGAATAGAGGGTTTTCGCAAATGCTACGGAGGACATCTAGTACGCTAATCTCAGCAGGTGGTCGTACTCAGTCCAAAAATCCCCCCTACCGTGGGAATCTACGACGGTTGTCGGCTGCATTAGCGTTGGGTGTAGAGCGAGTACAGAGCGGCGTGGTCAGCCAATCAGCGCGCTTGTTCACTCGAGCAAGGAGACGTTACCGTATTCTTGACCGCGAAACTGCAAATACATGTAGATCGGGACGGTAGCCAGAGTACGGGTACGGTCACAGCTGACTGCTTCCCCCGTACTCAGCGCTTCCGTAGCATTTGCAAAAAAAAACTAATATACAAATACTGCCGTCAAAATGTGCTTTCATGAATCCGCTCGTACATTTATCGGGAATCATTGAACCAACTTTCAGAGTTTTATGCTAAATGCATTTGCAAACGAAATTCCAAAAAAATCAATATAGAAATTTGGAATTAAAGAATAATTTTTTCAACAATAAAATATTTGTTCTTATTGCTTTCACAATAATACAATAAAGAGACTTCAGGTATATATTGCAATTTAATTCATGGGTTGTTCTGTGTAAGATTAATGAGCAAAACTAAAAAAAGGTAACGACCACGAAGGGACTCGAACCCTCAATCTTCCGATTCGAAGTCGGACGCCTTATCCATTAGGCCACGCGGCCGTCTTGAATAGGGGGTTTTCGCAAATGCTACGGAGGACATCTAGTACGCTAATCTCAGCAGGTGGTCGTACTCAGTCCAAAAATCCCCCGTACCGTGGGAATCTACGACGGTTGTCGGCTGCATTAGCGTTGGGTGTAGAGCGAGTACGGAGCGGCGTGGTCAGCCAATCAGCGCGCTTGTTCACTCGAGCAAGGAGACGTTACCGTATTCTTCACCGCGAAACTGCAAATACATGTAGATCGGGACGGTAGCCAGAGTACGGGTACGGTCACAGCTGACTGCTTCCCCCGTACTCAGCGCTTCCGTAGTATTTGCAAAAAAAACCTAATATACAAATACTGCCGTCAAAATATGCTTTCATGAATCCGCTCGTACATTTATCGGGAATCATTGAACCAACTTTCAGAGTTTTATGCTAAATGCATTTGCAAACGAAATTCCAAAAAAATCAATATAGAAATTTGGAATTAAAGAATAATTTGTTCAACAATAAAATATTTGTTCTTATTGCTTTCACAATAATACAATAAAAAGACTTCAGGTATATATTGCAATTTAATTCATGGGTTGTTCTGTGTAAGATTAATGAGCAAAACTAAAAAACGGTAACGACCACGAAGGGACTGGAACCCTCAATCTTCCGATTCGAAGTCGGACGCCTTATCCATTAGGCCACGCGGCCGTCTTGAATAGGGGGTTTTCGCAAATGCTACAGAGGACATCAGATTCTAGTACGCTAATCTCAGCAGGTGGTCGTACTCAGTCCAAAAATCCCCCCGTACCGTGGCAATCTATTACGGTTGTCGGCTGCATTAGCGTTGGGTGTAGAGCGAGTACAGAGCGGCGTGGTCAGCCAATCAGCGCGCTTGTTCACTCGAGCAAGGAGACGTTACCGTATTCTTCACCGCGAAACTGCAAATACATGTAGATCGGGACGGTAGCCAGAGTACGGGTACGGTCACAGCTGACTGCTTCCCCCGTACTCAGCGCTTCCGTAGTATTTGCAAAAAAAAACTAATATACAAATACTGCCGTCAAAATGTGCTTTCATGAATCCGCTCGTACATTTATCGGGAATCATTGAACCAACTTTCAGAGTTTTATGCTAAATGCATTTGCAAACGAAATTCCAAAAAAATCAATATAGAAATTTAGAATTAAAGAATAATTTTTTCAACAATAAAATATTTGTTCTTATTGCTTTCACAATAATACAATAAAGAGACTTCAGGTATATATTGCAATTTAATTCATGGGTTGTTCTGTGTAAGATTAATGAGCAAAACTAAAAATAAGTAACGACCACGAAGGGACTCGAACCCTCAATCTTCCGATTCGAAGTCGGACGCCTTATCCATTAGGCCACGCGGCCGACATGCTTCCATGTAAACTGTAACCCGTTTTCTAAACATGATTGAATTATACTCTTTTTAAAATGGTATTCAAAGTCTCAAAGGAAAAGCTCTCACACTTGCACGGAATATCATAACTTTGCACGTAGAAATACATATAGTAGACAGATTTATACAAAACAGTAAAACAACTTAATAAAGTAACTTTAATTCATACAAATTAACGCATCCATCAAATTAGCCTTTATTTAACAAAATTATATTTTTTTGACGATTTCCAAATACGTGTACTACAAACAAACGCCTGAACATCTTTTTGTAAATGGTACTAGGAAAATAAGAAAAAATAACGACCACGAAGGGACTCGAACCCTCAATCTTCCGATTCGAAGTCGGACGCCTTATCCATTAGGCCACGCGGCCGTCTTGAATAGGGGCTTTTCGCAAATGCTACAGAGGACATCAGATTCTAGTACGCTAATCTCAGCAGGTGGTCGTACTCAGTCCGAAAATCCCCCCGTACCGTGGAAATCTACGACGGTTGTCGGCTGCATTAGCGTTGGGTGTAGAGCGAGTACAGAGCGGCCTGGTCAGCCAATCAGCGCGCTTGCTCACTCGAGCAAGGAGACGTTACCGTATTCTTCACCGCGAAACTGCAAATACATGTAGATCGGGACGGTAGCCAGAGTACGGGTACGGTCACAGCTGACTGCTTCCCCCGTACTCAGCGCTTCCGTAGCATTTGCAAAAAAAACCTAATATACAAATACTGCCGTCAAAATGTGCTTTCATGAATCCGCTCGTACATTTATCGGGAATCATTGAACCAACTTTCAGAGTTTTATGCTAAATGCATTTGCAAACGAAATTCCAAAAAATCAATATAGAAATTTGGAATTAAAGAATAATTTTTTCAACAATAAAATATTTGTTCTTATTGCTTTCACAATAATACAATAAAGAGACTTCAGGTATATATTGCAATTTAATTCATGGGTTGTTCTGTGTAAGATTAATGAGCAAAACTTAAAAAAGGTAACGACCACGAAGGGACTCGAACCCTCAATCTTCCGATTCGAAGTCGGACGCCTTATCCATTAGGCCACGCGGCCGTCTTGAATAGGGGGTTTTCGCAAATGCTACGGAGGACATCTAGTACGCTAATCTCAGCAGGTTGTCGGCTGCATTAGCGTTGGGTGTAGAGCGAGTACAGAGCGGCGTGGTCAGCCAATCAGCGCGCTTGTTCACTCGAGCAAGGAGACGTTACCGTATTCTTGACCGCGAAACTGCAAATACATGTAGATCGGGACGGTAGCCAGAGTACGGGTACGGTCACAGCTGACTGCTTCCCCCGTACTCAGCGCTTCCGTAGCATTTGCAAAAAAAACCTAATATACAAATACTGCCGTCAAAATGTGCTTTCATGAATCCGCTCGTACATTTATCGGGAATCATTGAACCAACTTTCAGAGTTTTATGCTAAATGCATTTGCAAACGAAATTCGAAAAAAATCAATATATAAATTTGGAATTAAAGAATAATTTTTTCAACAATAAAATATTTGTTCTTATTGCTTTCACAATAATACAATAAAGAGACTTCAGGTATATATTGCAATTTAATTCATGGGTTGTTCTGTGTAAGATTAATGAGCAAAACTAAAAAAAGGTAACGACCACGAAGGGACTCGAACCCTCAATCTTCCGATTCGAAGTCGGACGCCTTATCCATTAGGCCACGCGGCCGTCTTGAATAGAGGGTTTTCGCAAATGCTACGGAGGACATCTAGTACGCTAATCTCAGCAGGTGGTCGTACTCAGTCCAAAAATCCCCCCTACCGTGGGAATCTACGACGGTTGTCGGCTGCATTAGCGTTGGGTGTAGAGCGAGTACAGAGCGGCGTGGTCAGCCAATCAGCGCGCTTGTTCACTCGAGCAAGGAGACGTTACCGTATTCTTCACCGCGAAACTGCAAATACATGTAGATCGGGACGGTAGCCAGAGTACGGGTACGGTCACAGCTGACTGCTTCCCCCGTACTCAGCGCTTCCGTAGTATTTGCAAAAAAAACCTAATATACAAATACTGCCGTCAAAATATGCTTTCATGAATCCGCTCGTACATTTATCGGGAATCATTGAACCAACTTTCAGAGTTTTATGCTAAATGCATTTGCAAACGAAATTCCAAAAAAATCAATATAGAAATTTGGAATTAAAGAATAATTTTTTCAACAATAAAATATTTGTTCTTATTGCTTTCACAATAATACAATAAAAAGACTTCAGGTATATATTGCAATTTAATTCATGGGTTGTTCTGTGTAAGATTAATGAGCAAAACTAAAAAACGGTAACGACCACGAAGGGACTCGAACCCTCATTCTTCCGATTCGAAGTCGGACGCCTTATCCATTAGGCCACGCGGCCGTCTTGAATAGGGGGTTTTCGCAAATGCTACAGAGGACATCAGATTCTAGTACGCTAATCTCAGCAGGTGGTCGTACTCAGTCCAAAAATCCCCCCGTACCGTGGGAATCTATTACGGTTGTCGGCTGCATTAGCGTTGGGTGTAGAGCGAGTACAGAGCGGCGTGGTCAGCCAATCAGCGCGCTTGTTCACTCGAGCAAGGAGACGTTACCGTATTCTTCACCGCGAAACTGCAAATACATGTAGATCGGGACGGTAGCCAGAGTACGGGTACGGTCACAGCTGACTGCTTCCGTAGTATTTGCAAAAAAAACCTAATATACAAATACTGCCGTCAAAATGTGCTTTCATGAATCCGCTCGTACATTTATCGGGAATCATTGAACCAACTTTCAGAGTTTTATGCTAAATGCATTTGCAAACGAAATTCCAAAAAAATCAATATAGAAATTTAGAATTAAAGAATAATTTTTTCAACAATAAAATATTTGTTCTTATTGCTTTCACAATAATACAATAAAGAGACTTCAGGTATATATTGCAATTTAATTCATGGGTTGTTCTGTGTAAGATTAATGAGCAAAACTAAAAAAAAGTAACGACCACGAAGGGACTCGAACCCTCAATCTTCCGATTCGAAGTCGGACGCCTTATCCATTAGGCCACGCGGCCGACATGCTTCCATGTAAACTGTAACCCGTTTTCTAAACATGACTGAATTATACTCTTTTTAAAATGGTATTCAAAGTCTCAAAGGAAAAGCTCTCACACTTGCACGGAATATCATAACTTTGCACGTAGAAAGACATATAGTAGACAGATTTATACAAAACAGTAAAACAACTTAATAAAGTAACTTTAATTCATACAAATTAACGCATCCATCAAATTAGCCTTTATTTAACAAAATTATATTTTTTTGACGATTTCCAAATACGTGTACTACAAACAAACGCCTGAACATCTTTTTGTAAATGGTACTAGGAAAATAAGAAAAAATAACGACCACGAAGGGACTCGAACCCTCAATCTTCCGATTCGAAGTCGGACGCCTTATCCATTAGGCCACGCGGCCGTCTTGAATAGGGGATTTTCGCAAATGCTACAGAGGACATCAGATTCTAGTACGCTAATCTCAGCAGGTGGTCGTACTCAGTCCGAAAATCCCCCCGTACCGTGGAAATCTACGACGGTTGTCGGCTGCATTAGCGTTGGGTGTAGAGCGAGTACAGAGCGGCCTGGTCAGCCAATCAGCGCGCTTGCTCACTCGAGCAAGGAGACGTTACCGTATTCTTCACCGCGAAACTGCAAATACATGTAGATCGGGACGGTAGCCAGAGTACGGGTACGGTCACAGCTGACTGCTTCCCCCGTACTCAGCGCTTCCGTAGCATTTGCAAAAAAAACCTAATATACAAATACTGCCGTCAAAATGTGCTTTCATGAATCCGCTCGTACATTTATCGGGAATCATTGAACCAACTTTCAGAGTTTTATGCTAAATGCATTTGCAAACGAAATTCCAAAAAATCAATATAGAAATTTGGAATTAAAGAATAATTTTTTCAACAATAAAATATTTGTTCTTATTGCTTTCACAATAATACAATAAAGAGACTTCAGGTATATATTGCAATTTAATTCATGGGTTGTTCTGTGTAAGATTAATGAGCAAAACTTAAAAAAGGTAACGACCACGAAGGGACTCGAACCCTCAATCTTCCGATTCGAAGTCGGACGCCTTATCCATTAGGCCACGCGGCCGTCTTGAATAGGGGGTTTTCGCAAATGCTACGGAGGACATCTAGTACGCTAATCTCAGCAGGTTGTCGGCTGCATTAGCGTTGGGTGTAGAGCGAGTACAGAGCGGCGTGGTCAGCCAATCAGCGCGCTTGTTCACTCGAGCAAGGAGACGTTACCGTATTCTTGACCGCGAAACTGCAAATACATGTAGATCGGGACGGTAGCCAGAGTACGGGTACGGTCACAGCTGACTGCTTCCCCCGTACTCAGCGCTTCCGTAGCATTTGCAAAAAAAACCTAATATACAAATACTGCCGTCAAAATGTGCTTTCATGAATCCGCTCGTACATTTATCGGGAATCATTGAACCAACTTTCAGAGTTTTATGCTAAATGCATTTGCAAACGAAATTCGAAAAAAATCAATATATAAATTTGGAATTAAAGAATAATTTTTTCAACAATAAAATATTTGTTCTTATTGCTTTCACAATAATACAATAAAGAGACTTCAGGTATATATTGCAATTTAATTCATGGGTTGTTCTGTGTAAGATTAATGAGCAAAACTAAAAAAAGGTAACGACCACGAAGGGACTCGAACCCTCAATCTTCCGATTCGAAGTCGGACGCCTTATCCATTAGGCCACGCGGCCGTCTTGAATAGGGGGTTTTCGCAAATGCTACGGAGGACATCTAGTACGCTAATCTCAGCAGGTGGTCGTACTCAGTCCAAAAATCCCCCGTACCGTGGGAATCTACGACGGTTGTCGGCTGCATTAGCGTTGGGTGTAGAGCGAGTACGGAGCGGCGTGGTCAGCCAATCAGCGCGCTTGTTCACTCGAGCAAGGAGACGTTACCGTATTCTTCACCGCGAAACTGCAAATACATGTAGATCGGGACGGTAGCCAGAGTACGGGTACGGTCACAGCTGACTGCTTCCCCCGTACTCAGCGCTTCCGTAGTATTTGCAAAAAAAACCTAATATACAAATACTGCCGTCAAAATATGCTTTCATGAATCCGCTCGTACATTTATCGGGAATCATTGAACCAACTTTCAGAGTTTTATGCTAAATGCATTTGCAAACGAAATTCCAAAAAAATCAATATAGAAATTTGGAATTAAAGAATAATTTGTTCAACAATAAAATATTTGTTCTTATTGCTTTCACAATAATACAATAAAAAGACTTCAGGTATATATTGCAATTTAATTCATGGGTTGTTCTGTGTAAGATTAATGAGCAAAACTAAAAAACGGTAACGACCACGAAGGGACTGGAACCCTCAATCTTCCGATTCGAAGTCGGACGCCTTATCCATTAGGCCACGCGGCCGTCTTGAATAGGGGGTTTTCGCAAATGCTACAGAGGACATCAGATTCTAGTACGCTAATCTCAGCAGGTGGTCGTACTCAGTCCAAAAATCCCCCCGTACCGTGGCAATCTATTACGGTTGTCGGCTGCATTAGCGTTGGGTGTAGAGCGAGTACAGAGCGGCGTGGTCAGCCAATCAGCGCGCTTGTTCACTCGAGCAAGGAGACGTTACCGTATTCTTCACCGCGAAACTGCAAATACATGTAGATCGGGACGGTAGCCAGAGTACGGGTACGGTCACAGCTGACTGCTTCCCCCGTACTCAGCGCTTCCGTAGTATTTGCAAAAAAAAACTAATATACAAATACTGCCGTCAAAATGTGCTTTCATGAATCCGCTCGTACATTTATCGGGAATCATTGAACCAACTTTCAGAGTTTTATGCTAAATGCATTTGCAAACGAAATTCCAAAAAAATCAATATAGAAATTTAGAATTAAAGAATAATTTTTTCAACAATAAAATATTTGTTCTTATTGCTTTCACAATAATACAATAAAGAGACTTCAGGTATATATTGCAATTTAATTCATGGGTTGTTCTGTGTAAGATTAATGAGCAAAACTAAAAATAAGTAACGACCACGAAGGGACTCGAACCCTCAATCTTCCGATTCGAAGTCGGACGCCTTATCCATTAGGCCACGCGGCCGACATGCTTCCATGTAAACTGTAACCCGTTTTCTAAACATGATTGAATTATACTCTTTTTAAAATGGTATTCAAAGTCTCAAAGGAAAAGCTCTCACACTTGCACGGAATATCATAACTTTGCACGTAGAAATACATATAGTAGACAGATTTATACAAAACAGTAAAACAACTTAATAAAGTAACTTTAATTCATACAAATTAACGCATCCATCAAATTAGCCTTTATTTAACAAAATTATATTTTTTTGACGATTTCCAAATACGTGTACTACAAACAAACGCCTGAACATCTTTTTGTAAATGGTACTAGGAAAATAAGAAAAAATAACGACCACGAAGGGACTCGAACCCTCAATCTTCCGATTCGAAGTCGGACGCCTTATCCATTAGGCCACGCGGCCGTCTTGAATAGGGGCTTTTCGCAAATGCTACAGAGGACATCAGATTCTAGTACGCTAATCTCAGCAGGTGGTCGTACTCAGTCCGAAAATCCCCCCGTACCGTGGAAATCTACGACGGTTGTCGGCTGCATTAGCGTTGGGTGTAGAGCGAGTACAGAGCGGCCTGGTCAGCCAATCAGCGCGCTTGCTCACTCGAGCAAGGAGACGTTACCGTATTCTTCACCGCGAAACTGCAAATACATGTAGATCGGGACGGTAGCCAGAGTACGGGTACGGTCACAGCTGACTGCTTCCCCCGTACTCAGCGCTTCCGTAGCATTTGCAAAAAAAACCTAATATACAAATACTGCCGTCAAAATGTGCTTTCATGAATCCGCTCGTACATTTATCGGGAATCATTGAACCAACTTTCAGAGTTTTATGCTAAATGCATTTGCAAACGAAATTCCAAAAAATCAATATAGAAATTTGGAATTAAAGAATAATTTTTTCAACAATAAAATATTTGTTCTTATTGCTTTCACAATAATACAATAAAGAGACTTCAGGTATATATTGCAATTTAATTCATGGGTTGTTCTGTGTAAGATTAATGAGCAAAACTTAAAAAAGGTAACGACCACGAAGGGACTCGAACCCTCAATCTTCCGATTCGAAGTCGGACGCCTTATCCATTAGGCCACGCGGCCGTCTTGAATAGGGGGTTTTCGCAAATGCTACGGAGGACATCTAGTACGCTAATCTCAGCAGGTTGTCGGCTGCATTAGCGTTGGGTGTAGAGCGAGTACAGAGCGGCGTGGTCAGCCAATCAGCGCGCTTGTTCACTCGAGCAAGGAGACGTTACCGTATTCTTGACCGCGAAACTGCAAATACATGTAGATCGGGACGGTAGCCAGAGTACGGGTACGGTCACAGCTGACTGCTTCCCCCGTACTCAGCGCTTCCGTAGCATTTGCAAAAAAAACCTAATATACAAATACTGCCGTCAAAATGTGCTTTCATGAATCCGCTCGTACATTTATCGGGAATCATTGAACCAACTTTCAGAGTTTTATGCTAAATGCATTTGCAAACGAAATTCGAAAAAAATCAATATATAAATTTGGAATTAAAGAATAATTTTTTCAACAATAAAATATTTGTTCTTATTGCTTTCACAATAATACAATAAAGAGACTTCAGGTATATATTGCAATTTAATTCATGGGTTGTTCTGTGTAAGATTAATGAGCAAAACTAAAAAAAGGTAACGACCACGAAGGGACTCGAACCCTCAATCTTCCGATTCGAAGTCGGACGCCTTATCCATTAGGCCACGCGGCCGTCTTGAATAGAGGGTTTTCGCAAATGCTACGGAGGACATCTAGTACGCTAATCTCAGCAGGTGGTCGTACTCAGTCCAAAAATCCCCCCTACCGTGGGAATCTACGACGGTTGTCGGCTGCATTAGCGTTGGGTGTAGAGCGAGTACAGAGCGGCGTGGTCAGCCAATCAGCGCGCTTGTTCACTCGAGCAAGGAGACGTTACCGTATTCTTCACCGCGAAACTGCAAATACATGTAGATCGGGACGGTAGCCAGAGTACGGGTACGGTCACAGCTGACTGCTTCCCCCGTACTCAGCGCTTCCGTAGTATTTGCAAAAAAAACCTAATATACAAATACTGCCGTCAAAATATGCTTTCATGAATCCGCTCGTACATTTATCGGGAATCATTGAACCAACTTTCAGAGTTTTATGCTAAATGCATTTGCAAACGAAATTCCAAAAAAATCAATATAGAAATTTGGAATTAAAGAATAATTTTTTCAACAATAAAATATTTGTTCTTATTGCTTTCACAATAATACAATAAAAAGACTTCAGGTATATATTGCAATTTAATTCATGGGTTGTTCTGTGTAAGATTAATGAGCAAAACTAAAAAACGGTAACGACCACGAAGGGACTCGAACCCTCATTCTTCCGATTCGAAGTCGGACGCCTTATCCATTAGGCCACGCGGCCGTCTTGAATAGGGGGTTTTCGCAAATGCTACAGAGGACATCAGATTCTAGTACGCTAATCTCAGCAGGTGGTCGTACTCAGTCCAAAAATCCCCCCGTACCGTGGGAATCTATTACGGTTGTCGGCTGCATTAGCGTTGGGTGTAGAGCGAGTACAGAGCGGCGTGGTCAGCCAATCAGCGCGCTTGTTCACTCGAGCAAGGAGACGTTACCGTATTCTTCACCGCGAAACTGCAAATACATGTAGATCGGGACGGTAGCCAGAGTACGGGTACGGTCACAGCTGACTGCTTCCGTAGTATTTGCAAAAAAAACCTAATATACAAATACTGCCGTCAAAATGTGCTTTCATGAATCCGCTCGTACATTTATCGGGAATCATTGAACCAACTTTCAGAGTTTTATGCTAAATGCATTTGCAAACGAAATTCCAAAAAAATCAATATAGAAATTAGAATTAAAGAATAATTTTTTCAACAATAAAATATTTGTTCTTATTGCTTTCACAATAATACAATAAAGAGACTTCAGGTATATATTGCAATTTAATTCATGGGTTGTTCTGTGTAAGATTAATGAGCAAAACTAAAAAAAAGTAACGACCACGAAGGGACTCGAACCCTCAATCTTCCGATTCGAAGTCGACGCCTTATCCATTAGGCCACGCGGCCGACATGCTTCCATGTAAACTGTAACCCGTTTTCTAAACATGACTGAATTATACTCTTTTTAAAATGGTATTCAAAGTCTCAAAGGAAAAGCTCTCACACTTGCACGGAATATCATAACTTTGCACGTAGAAGACATATAGTAGACAGATTTATACAAAACAGTAAAACAACTTAATAAAGTAACTTTAATTCATACAAATTAACGCATCCATCAAATTAGCCTTTATTTAACAAAATTATATTTTTTGACGATTTCCAAATACGTGTACTACAAACAAACGCCTGAACATCTTTTTGTAAA
>JBAMJV010014769.1:0-15083 GCA_037951105.1 Echinarachnius parma
TAACCCTAATACCAAACCTGATCCCGACCCCTAACTTTAAGCATTACCCCGATCCCATCTCCTAAACCTGATACCAACTCCTAACCCTAATCCAAAATGCTTGGAATGGCTCCGCCTACTTTTCTCAACCTGCCTCACCCACCAAGATATGGCGCAAAGCAACCACCATCGCCTTACCCAATCCAAACAAGCCCTTGGACAATCCCAAGAATTACAGACCAATCTCTCTCCTCTGCATCCCCTTCAAGCTACTCGAAAGACTCCTCCTAGCCCGGCTGGAACCAATCGTCGACCCCCAACTTCCGGACGAGCAAGCAGGTTTCCGCCGCGGACGCAGCACCGTCCAACAAGTAGTCTTGCTCACCAACGACATCGAGAGCAGCTTTGAGAGAGGTCACAAGGCTGGTGCCTTCCTGGTCGACCTAACTGCAGCCTACGACACCGTGTGGCACCAGGGACTCACCCTGAAGCTCCTTCAGATGGTCCCAGACCGCCACCTAGTAGGATTCATCACCAACATCCTATCTAATCGCAGCTTTGTCCTGAAGACCAGCGACGGACAGTCCAGTCGCCCCCGACGTCTCAAAAACGGACTCCCCCAAGGCTCGACTCACTCCGAGCCAAAGTCTCCTCTAGGAACAACTTACTCCGCCGCCTCGCGGGCACCACCTGGGGTGCTAAAACTCCTACGCTTCGTACTGGCGCCCTCGCACTAGTCTACAGTGCTGCCGAGTACGCCGCCCCTGCATGGTGTCGAAGCTCACACACACCCAAACTGGACACCACCCTAAACGAGACCATGAGGATCATCACTGGATGCCTCAGACCAACACCAACTGACCTCTTGCCAGTGCTCGCTGGTATTGCTCCCCCCGCCCTCCGCAGAGAACACTATACCCAACAACTAGTAAACAAGGCACTCCAAGACCGCACGCACCCTCTACACCAAACCATCCAGAACACACAACCGGGCCGCCAACGCCTACGCTCACGCAGACCGTTCAGTCGCCATGCTGACACCTTGCGGAAAGGCACCCACAACACCCTCACCGCATGGAAGGACAGCTGGCAGCAGACCCCCAGACCCCCTCAATTCACGGTGACTCTAAACACCAAACTTCCACCAGGCGCGGACCTACCCCGAAAGGATTGGGTCACTCTCAACAGGCTCCGCACAGGGGTCGGCAGATTTAATGCCAACATGCACCGCTGGGGACTCGGACCTTCTCCGGCCTGCACATGTGGAGCACCCGAGCAGACAGCCTCCCACATCATAGAAGAGTGCCCAACCCTTCGCCCACCCGGCCACCCAAACCCAGACTTAAACAACTTGGACCTCGACACTGTTCACTGGCTACAAAACTTGCGTGATGTTGCATAGAAGCTGTGCTGCCTCATACGCAAGAAGAAGAACCCTAATCCTAACCCTGATCCCAACTCCTAACCCGAATCCTAACCCTGATCCCAACTCCTAACCCTGATCCTAAACCTGATCGATCCTAACTCCTAACCCGTATCATAAACTTGATCCCAACTCACAACCCTATAATCATAAGCCTGATCTAAACTACTAACCCTAATCCTAACCCCGATCCCAACTCCTAACCGTAATCCTAAAGCTGATCACAACTCCTAACCCTAATCCCAACTCCTTACCCTTAACCAAACCCTGATCCCAATTCATAACCCTAATCCTTAACCCTGATCCCAACTTCTAACCCTTACCCTGATCCTATACGTTCCTACAATTGCAGTGTTGTTATACAGTAGACCAAATATAAGTTTACCAAATGGGTGTAGACAAAACGACAAGTAATACCGACATGATTCCCCCCTGTAGTCGTATTCATTGTTGGTACTTCAAAACCCTCTTGTCTGGTCCTCGAGCATGGCGCCTCTTTTCTGTACGTATATATACAGTGGCGATTGCTCTATACTACAGACTACTCTTCTATCTGTTTCAATGATGTATTCGACGATTTTGTATTATTATTATGGAGGAGGCGATCAATTGAGGAGGTCTAGACCAAGGATGGTTGAGACGTTTCAATGTGCATTATCGTATATTATGGTTTAAGAGTACCTACACCGTCGGTTGAGAAAGAGTAGAGCGCTAATTTACGTCGCCCATATTGATGCCAGAATGCATTGCTCCCAAGGGAGTAGGAAGTGCACGTCATGAATAATTGTGCGGATTGATTGTAATTGTGAGTGTGTCCGATGGCCGGGTATCGTTGTAAAACGCTTAGATATTATGATGATCAATCATATTAGGCGCTATATAAATCGATTATGTTATTATATCACACTGCAAAAACTAGGGTGTTAAATTAACACCTCTGGTATCTAATAGTGGTCCGCACCAGCCTGGGGTAGACCAATATAGATACCAGTGGTGTTAATTTGACACCAATTGAACACCCTCGTTTTTTAAGTGTATTATGTCCCTTTTTGTACTTCGGAGGTAATCATTCTAAAAAGTTAGACCAGTTTATTTCTCTTTTATTTTTAAATAATATTGGTATAACTTCGTCCAATGCTACAGATTACTAATACTAATTAAAGCAGTTGACTCTATGCTTAGAAAATAGAATTTATAATTGAGAATGAGACCAATGTAAAGTATTACATACGCAGGTCACGTACTACATTCCCGTTCAGTATTAAACTTACTGTCTAATAAAGGTACGGTTCTGTGAGATATTGCAGTGAAAATAATTTTATGCGCCGGTGATATTATTGATATTAATGTGACGGTTTATGCATTCGTGTGTATGGATGGAGTCGCAAAGGGGGTAAAACATTGAATGTGTGCCACGGTCGATGCTTGACGTGAATGTGGAATGTATGTATAGATTGCACAAAACAGTATATATCCTGGTCATGTGCTGATGACACTGGCTGACAAGTAAAAGCAAATAGGCAATCAAGTAAATTATTTCATTATATTAAAGGAAAAGATCCTTGATGCATGTTTTGAGAAAGTATGCGCCGATGATATTATATCAATAATAATATGATATTGATAATATGGATCGAGTCGCACAGCAGGTGAATGTGTGCCAGGGTCGATGCTTGACGTGAACATGCAGTGAATGTGGGATGTATGATTGTATAGATTGCAAATGTAACCTGGTCATGTGTGAGCTAGCTGAAGACACTATAGCTGACAAGTAAAAGCAATTCAAGTTTAGGGGGACATTGATGGAAGGGAATGTGATGTGTTGAATATCGAATCGCGATGTGGAGGGTATCGAGAGGGGTACAACGAGGGGGAGAAGGGGGGGGGGGGTACAGTTCAGGAGGGGACTTTGATGGGAGGGAACGGGATGGGTGATATGGAGGGATGACGCGATGGCTAGAGAAGGAGGAGAGGGTGGAGGGTAGCGGGGGAGTCAAGTTTAAGGGGAACATTGTTGATGGGAGGGAACGGGATGGGTGGAATATCAGATGGTGATATTGAGGGGTGACGAGAAGGGTAGAACGAAGGGAAGAGGGGGGATAATAGGGAGAGGAGGAGTACAGTTTAGGGGGGACAGTGATGGGATGGAACGGGATGGGTGGAATACATCAGATAACGATAAAGTATGCTGGAATGACGAGAGAGGTAGAGAGAGGGGAATAGGGAGGGAGGAAGGGGGGAGAGAAAGGGGGAGGGGGAGTCATGTTCAGGGAGACAGTGATGGGAGGGGAAGGTTGGAATATGAGATAGAGTTATGGAGGGGTGACGAGAGAAGAAGAGATACTGGGGGAGGGACGGAGGAAGTGGAGGAGAGTTGAAATTTGAGAGGAGAGAAGGGAAGAGAGGTAAGGGGGGAGGACGAAATAAACAGCATGATTGGGAAGGTGCCCGAGAGAAACAGAGAGATATTAAGAACAGAAGAACAAGATAAAGATTCAAATTTATTCCATATTTTCTAACATTCGTTATTTATATAAACGTCCTATACGTAGTTTCCACTAACCCGTTCTGAATACCACACATTGCTTTATACCTCCTAAATATGCAAAATGAGTATAAAAGATTTGTATCATTCTGCTCATCACGCACTCACCCCAATTCTGTTTTTCTTTTTTTTGGTTAGCGTCAGCAATATGCCTGGCATAATTTAGGGCCAATTAGAATATATTTGCCTTGCTCGGGTAATGCAGTTCATCTGCTGTACGAGTGGCATTTCCAAAATGGCACGAAAATTAATAGATGGCTGGGAATACGAGGAAATAATTTTGAAGAATTGTCTCCTCGCTTCCATACATACACTTTAAAGTTAGATCACGCCCACGCCTTTGTATGACGTTGGTGTTTTCACTATCTGTGTCGATCTTTCAAAGACGGTTTTGTAGCTAAGGTGGTCAAAGGGAACAATCCCCCCCCCCCCCTCACACACACACATGAATAAAAAATACATACAAACACACATATATCCATACATACATACATACATACATACATACATACATACATACATACATACACACATACATACATACATACATACATACATACATACATACATACATACATACATACATACAGTACACACACGTACACACACAAACAAACACACACACCTGGTTCATACACACACAAATACACACGTACACACATACAATCAAAAACGCACACACAGATAAATAATTACACACACAAACACACTCTCCCGCCTTGGATTTTTAAATTTGTTTTATTATTATTTGTTTTTTTTGGAGGGGGTATTATACAGGCTACCCTCTCTCACTCCGAAATTATTTTCCCAAAAACGTTTACCTCCCCCTCCCCGTCTATTAAGTTGACCCTGACTAGTAGGTAGAAGAACTATGAAATGCTGCCTGACCTAGCTGGCAAGATAAGAGCGCGGTATCAATTTGTATTTTCACGGGATGGGCTTCTTTGTACATCCACCTAAGTAAGCCATTTTATGAAATATTATTCGACATTCGCGTTCCAACAGAGAACAGACAATTTTGACTCACGATGTGACATGTTGAAATCTCCCATGTTTTATAGCAGACGATTCTCCTTGACTAGAAAGCGGTGCATTCCTGGGACCAGGGTCATTCCCCTGTGAGTCCACTTGACATCGCAAAGTGCAACATAAGCACATTCATAATGTTCACAAATTATGCCATTTAATACACACTACGAATTAAAGCTACAATTAGGGTGCAACACGCTGCTACAAAGTTTGCATCCCAAATTGGGGTATTGGCACCCTAAGCGTCCATGTGTGCACCCCACATGGTGCAGACCCAACGCCTGGGTGCTAAATTGCACCCTTAACCCTATATAGCCCGGGCTATTTTGAAACAGATCTCGGCCATTTATCGACCGATTTTGACCAAAATTGGCGTGTCTGTGTCCCATCATGTATTTTACAAGAATGCATAGTCAAATTTATATATCTATTGTTATTCTTAATTTTTGTCTAATTAATGATGCAAATATGCAAATTTTTTCAAGGAATTCTCATTTTTTTTCTTCAGTTTTCCCCGCATTTATGGAGAAAATGCAATCAAATTTGGCATGTTTGTAGCTTGTAATATAATCTAAAAGATAGCTTAGTCAAATTTGAAAGTCCATATTTATAATTGCAATTAATTATGCAAATATGCTAATTTTTCTTAAAACTCTGAATTCTTATGTATTTCTTTGTTTTTCATTGTTTTGTTATATAGAATAGTAGATGATGGCCAAATGGGATGTTATCTGAGGAAAAACAGAAAAAAACATTATTCTGACAACACTTCTTGTAAAACCCATACATTGTACACACGAGATCAATGGAAACCGCCATTTTTGTGACGTTGTTCTAAAATATGTGGTACTCTGCAACCGTACCCCCGATTTTCGCAAAATAGGGTCTTAAAATGTGCGCGAGATGTGAAAGAAAAAAGTCATGAAATTTCCGCGTAATATTTGTTTGCGTTAAAAAATTATCGCGAAAAATGTCGAGGGGGCATAATTTAGCACCCCCCCCCCCCCGGGCTATTGAGGGTTAAAAGGGCTTTTTGAATCCTTAATAATGTGTATAATACAATTAGTCAACATTTCAAAGTGTCAAGATATTAAATGTCTTAAATGTTAATGATAATTAATTAATTATGTACAACACGCTATAACACAAAATTGGTAAAAAGAAAGATATTGCACGTAACGAGCGAAATTAAGGCATCCATGCACGTCTTTTGGGGTCAGTTAGTGATGAAAGGGGATAGACATGCAGCGCAGGGAATGATGATTGTCCATTTGGCCGATGTAATTAACAGTCAGAAATAATTTAGGTGATGTTTATGGCGACACTTTACCGAAGCCGAGGTAGATAGAAGGGAAAGAAAAGGTTGTGAACCTTTGACTAAAACATATTTTTGTTTTAATCGCGCGGGCAAATCAGCGTTCCTATAGATTATCATTGTCACATTCAATCGGCATAACCGTGACATAAATGGCAGTGAACTATACTGGCCTATATAATATGCGAACCCTACTCTCTTCTGCAAAGTTAAAATTGCGCTCATTATCATGATAGTTAAAATGTGCATCTCGCTTAAACAGAGCACTGCATGCATGTCATGCATGTGGCCTGATTAGACAGAGGTATGGTGGATCTAAAGGGGGCGACGGAGAGAGAGAGAGGGGGGGGGGTGCCACCCTGTGGGGTCTCTTACCCACCTTAACGCCAATCACTCTCCCTGTGGCGTAGCGCAGGGTCATGGGGGAGCAAGTGCTCCCCATAATTTAATCAAAACAATAAAAAGCAAAAGAGTGAAGTCCTTTACTAAAATAAATAAAGAAAATACAATGTCATAGAGTGTGTCCCCCAATAATTCGCCCCCAAACAGTCCGACCACGCTACGCCACTGACTGCTCCCTTTCCCATCCCTCTCCCCTATATATCGACACTGGCTACACCAATGCTACGATGACGTCATAATTAGTATTCCCCCTTCCATGTCAGCCTTTCCCCTAGTCGATGTACACCCTTGCAGTTGAATAAACACGACGCGAAAGATGTGTGTACTACTGAGCATAGAACATACCATGTTATGACGACATTCATTTCATTTTGATAACAATAATTAATATAAAACACGATAGTAATTTTTAACTCGGTCCAGTTTATTTTTTTTAAATCCATTTTCCTAGTAAAGGGGCTCATTTATTTGTATGATGAATCAGGCGACCTTTGATGTTTTTGTTTAATGAAGATTCCATGTATGATAACTATTTTGATGGCTATACATTAATTGAAATTATCTATGCTGTGGTGTATACATTGTATTATAGCAGTGGATATTTCATTAAGGTATAAATGGTTTCGGAAACATTTATTAACCCCTTGACTATACGGAAACATGATGGTCTACGTACAAAGTCAAATAATATCGAAAGAAACAAATATCAGAATAAATCAGAATGAGACAGTTTGTAATTAACATTAATGAAAGTGGTCGAGCAACCTAAAATGAAAAGTTACTTTATTACTAAGTGAAACAACATTATAAATCATACTTTATTTTAATGTTCTTCTTTCCCTTCCAGGAACAACGCCATTGCGACCTTCCTGTAGCGACCCTGTCCACCAGGAGGAATCCGACTGGGAAGGTCGACTTCCGATGATCATCATCGATGTCGTACGTGCTCGTGTGATAACTGGGAAAGACGAGGGAAAACAATATCTTTCTTTGATTGTGGAAGACCACCGTGTGTGATGTATACAATGGCGTATATCAAACAGGTTTTTACAATTACTGGAAGTCGTTGCCTGATTTACAGAGTGATGCGTTTGGAATGACTAAGTAATCAAACAGAGAACGAGAAGAGGACGCGAGAAAATGTGTACATGACTTGTGTGTGTGCATTACCAGGCAATACTTGGCTGATGACGAAACGTGAATCGCGCGCTGGTTTCGGATTGGAATGGATGGGAAACCCTTTATCTTCAACGGCGCGGGGAAACGGAAACGTGTTGTGAAAATGTTCAACCAAAACATCGATATCTCCAGATTATGCAACCCCAAAACATCGGTATCTCCAGATGATGATGAGATGATAACGTCCGTCGTGTGACAGTCACTCATACATACAATCTGGAATGTAGACGAGGAATAGAACAGAAATAAAAATGGCTTCGCCGGCTGTCACCGTCTCTCCTGTCGTGCATTTCGCTCACGTTGATGATTTCTGCCTCTATGTCTACCTTGTCAAAGCATCTATGTAGCTTAGATTGCTGGTAACCAGATAAGTCTTACGTTAAAATGCAGATGCGCATCATCGTCACAACACCGTTTCATATCGGCATATGAAATTACGTCTAAGCAAGGACGCTCATTACCCGTTAAAAGGAATAAAATGCATCGAGTTGGATAACTACATCAATAATTTTGTCCATGGTCTATAGCCGCGTGGGATGTGTGATATTTGAGATAGGCTCATGCGGCGTCTGGGTAATCCCACGACTTGGAAATTAAGCGTGAATGCCTGATTTGGGAGATCGGCTTCTGATACGCTTGGAAGGTGCTTCACCAAACTGCACCAATCCCCAACCCCCTTAATTTTTCGTGAATTTCGCGACGCTTTTACAGCCATTGTATGTCGTCGACTAAGAATGCGCTAATCTCGCGATGCATCTCTACCTACAGGGTGAAGATACAACCACTCTCTCCCTAATACAACGCCCCTGGTTCCGAAATGCCCGAAATCTTCACGCGATGGACTCTAGCCGATCGCAAGCGGCGGCGAGCCCCCGCGCCGTGGGTGGTGCCAGCACCAGCAGCAGCAGTCCGCCGGAAGGGGCCCGCAGTAGGCATCAAGGCGCCCGGGCCAGGAACTCCTTCTCCTACCAACCGCCCCATAAACGCGCCCCCACCGATAAGGTCGTTGCAGCTCTGCTGACGGGGGAAGTCGACGCGCACGCCAAGAACTTCGCGCGTCATTTGTGCGGCGCACGTGGCGCGGAGGATCAATCGCAGCTGTCCCTGCTACTAGACGCATTGGATGTCCTGAGCGCACGCGAAAAGACCAAGTACTGCCACCTTGTACAGAAACTCTCAGAGGGAGTGCTGCTTGAGTGTATCGAATTTCTATGCACAACCATTACTGGTGTTGGGCGCGTACACCTAGACGTCAATCTATACAACGTTATACGACTGATGTGGGTGGCGTGTCTATACCCACCCGCTATGCACCATCTTGCCGCATACTTCCGGGAACTCCTTATACCTTACCACGGTATCTTACTGGCATGTTGCCGGACTCTCCGTCGGTCGCTCAGCACATGCAGCGATACATCAACCACAACGTCAGGAACGTACAGCCGTGACCTCAGCAGTGATGGGGATGCCTTGGTAAGTAAGGAGAGTGTCAACTGCGTCGCCATGTGCACGCTGAGCCTGCTGTACAACAGCCTGATCGTAGCGCACGGCCGCGACATGATGGAGTTCTGTTGCCAGTCGGGAATATTTGGCATCGTCATCTCACTCCTGAGGCGGACGCGAGTTGTGATGATTGGCGAGACGTGTTTACGCATCCTCGACCAGGCTTGCGAGCACGGTGGCACGATGGCGCGTACCATCCTGCGCGACCACCAGGTGATGCGCGAGGCCGCCAACCTCTGGCACTTCATGCTCAAGCGCGACCTCGTCGCCAAATCGGGCTTCCACGTCGCTGAACTAATCGCGCGTCTGAGCGAGTACCTACGGCACGGTAGCAAGGGCTACGCGGGGTCCAGCGGCTTCGCCTCGGCGGTGCAGAGTCAGCACGGTACCGCGCACACCAAAACAGAAAAGTCGACGTTCCTCTTCCGCCCGTCGCAGATCAAGATGGTGCTACACTGTTCGTCCCCATGCTGCCAGAGCCCGCAGGAGACGGCCACCCAGAAACTCAAAGTGTGCGCGCGATGCCGATTGGTCATGTACTGCAGCCAGGACTGCCAATCAAACCATTGGGCCAATGGGCATCGAGAGCGGTGCGTCAGTCGTCCAGACCGGCGGAAGAGCGGTAGCGAGCAAGGGGAGCCCTCATAGCGCACAAAGGTGATTTAGGGTGTTCTTTGAAGAATAGAATATATATTTCTTTCACTATTATGTGATGATTACAAAAATGTATGTATTTGTACAAATTATATCCAAGTGACTTCCTATAAAAGCAAATAAGCAACAGAATGGGACTTTTGTATAAGCAAGGGCTAATTAAACGGGCTCAAAATTCTAATCTCACTTCCACATTCAAACGAATCTGTGCAAAGGCCTAGTGGCTCTGGACTGTATTGGATGGAGAAAGGCACAACGGCACTGGGAACTGCTGGAAATAAATATGTGAGTACATACTATTTGAATATAATCAGCAATAACCAACCTTTTCAACTTCACTTGAGCTTTATTTGCAAAACAAAATATATGTATACGAAACTATTCTTCCTTTGCCGTTTGTATTGGGCAAGATCAGATTCTCACATGTCTAATGGATTAAGTTGTGCGACTTTGAAATTGCTTTGGAAATAGCGTTTGGAATAGCAGCCGCATCTATGAATTTATACTACTCATTTGCCATGCTTTCGTAACCTTTGCGTGTGTATATTTTATGTCGTTGCAAAAACATGACTGTCTGTCTTTCTTCGCCACAACGTATATATCTGAATTAAACATTCACTATTGACCAAAATCGGCGGGTTGATGTGAAATCGTCGGCAGAATGGTGCGGGCATGCAAGGGACTGTAAGGAGCCACCAGCTGGAAGGAAAACAACCCAACCTGGAACTGTCAACACAATCAAATGCTTTGGGGGTGACAGACTACTGAATATTAATTTGATGTTTAAGTCACACTGCGGGTGCAATGCAGTGGAACATGTTATATATAGTTATGATTGTAGCACTTAAAGCCACCGTAGGTTTCTTACGTCGAGATCAGTGGACCACATACCTATATGGATCAACCGTAAAACCGCCCGGGATCTACTTCCGGGTCATCCTGGAACCCGGAGTAATCACACACATAAGAAAGCTTTTCCACACATTAATATCTTATTCTGCATGTTGGTCATAGTATTTGACAACTATGGCCGATATCACCCATAATATCTCAACGCTGGTGGACTCCATCACTCTACATCCGGGGATCAATTAACCGTCTGTGGCATACATATTATGCATGTTCACAGATCCGGGGTCATATTAATGGTATGGTAGTATGGATAGCCACGTGTACTAATTATCTTGAACGAATGTAACTTTCGTTAATACTGCTGCTGTATAGTCAATTTTGTTTGGCAACGCTTGTGTTATTGACTATAACCTTTTAATGGTACACGATGTAGTTAATTCTGGTTACAGAATAATTGAAACAAATATAAATTTACCACTCATAAAAACTATTTCATCATATTTTGTACCCTTTAGGCCTACCCCATATCCATATAAATGAACTATGTGTGATAATGTAAAGATTTGTCTTATATACAAATTATGCCTGTAGCTAGGCTATGGTAGTTAATGAGTTTGTGGAGCTCAATTTCCTTTATATAGTATTTATTATTGAGTAATTCTCAGATATACACAGTTTTACTAAAACTATAACATTTTACACTACTTGTCGACAGGCTTTACGCCCAAAGTATTTGAATCATCTGTTCAATTAGAGTGTACGTTTTTTTAAACAAAATTTTCTGAACGCAATTTTATCTTTTATCATGGCTAATCTTTACAACATTCATTGGCAATCAGTGATACCTTCTATTCTTACCAAACGAAAATGGGACATTACCCTTATCTTCTAAATGTTATTATTAACCTTTTGATGAATGGCCTTTTTCATATTTCATTCTTTCGTTCAGTTTCAGTTAATATAAACCCCCTTATATCCTCCACTATGTTGAATAGTTCCAACTCGCGCATTTTTTCAACCGTGAAATGTGATCCAGAAAGTGGAAAGTGTTACAAGTCAGAACAAAATTGCAACCAATTTAAAAACAATTATATAATATGAGTGAATAATATTTGAAATGAATGGGGGCGATATATCCTCTGCACGATTATAAGCGTTTATTTATAAAGTTCAGAGTGTCATTTCATCAACGACAGTTGGCAGTGAGTTGCACTTCCAATACATTCAGTGACATGATAATCAGTGGCGTAGCACGGTCTGACAAATGGGGGAGGGGGGGGGTTGATTATAGGGGGCACACTCTTATGTATACCTTTATTCACTTCAGAAATTGTAGCCTTATGTTATTGTATTGTTTTTGTCAAGTTATTATGGGGTGCACGTGCCCCCGTGCTGTACCCCCCCCCCCCCCCCCCAACCTCGTGGCTACGCCATTTATGGGAATCATTCCTCTCAATATGGTGACATACGCATGCTAACAAAGACGCCTTGACAGTAATTACTGGCGACGAATAGTGGGGAGGGAAGTGGGTTGCACTTGCCCCATGTTGGAATTATTGAACCCAGGTGGAACGAAAAGTAATTATGTAACCAAAATCATGGTTATCCCATTGTTTTTAGTTTCTATGGCATACAATATGTACAGGCTGTCCCTGTCGTGATGGGAAACCTTATTCCAATAATTATTCCCCTCTATATCTCCCTTGTGTCGCTATACGTTACCTTAACGATAGTAATGCTTCTTTGACGTTCGTATAACTTATTATAGCCACAACATATGGGCACCAATTATTTAACCGTTTGTGATGTGACACACACGCACTAAAACACAGTGCCCACACCGCACGACTTCTTAATCTCGGGTCAAACTTTGTGTGCTATAAATAAATGATTGTGACTCACCCAACACCACTGCAATATTTTACTGCACACTGTTTCACTTTAAACTATAGCTGGTACCTTTCTTCAACATTTTGACTTAACTTTTCAACACATGAAGCATGACACTTTAGGCTTTGAAATCAGCTAAATATAAGAAATTAAATTTGTGACAAAATTTGTACTCCGAACAGTTCCATCTTTTATGAAGGGTGGGGGGGGGGGGGGGTAATTAATGTTAAAGAAATCGCTTGGAGCTTTCTCACTTCTCTCATACCTTTTTGTTTGGGTTATGGTAACAGAAGAATTATTGAGCTTTGACATTTCAAATACCTCCCTAATTATGGAGATATTTAAGATTGAATTGATAAGCGTTCTGGAACGCTTTTCGATTGTAGTCAAATTCCAGATACTATGAAATCTGAATACCTATCTTCTCCTCTGCATTGAAATTCCCTTGGAGGGTACACAGGGTACACCATGTTTCCGTACACAAAACGGGTTAAAGGTATAGGCCAGTTTTGAAAACGCCCCCCTCTCAAAAAATGAAATGGAAGCTCTTATTACCAATCATGTGAAAGAATATGTTCTTACTAATACGGGATGATACAAATTTTGCCTGGAAACCGCCTACTAATTGATATATTTGGTAAATTATCAAATCGTTCCGCTGCGGATAGATATCGCCAACGCGGAATCGCGCATACGCTACGCACATTATTGACCATGCACGTGCGTTCGCTATACGGGCTTGTCCCCAGCTTGTCGATACTCCAGTCCTGCGCTAGCGGCGCGGACAGGTGCGAACGGGCGGTGGATTTATACATTTCTCGAGCGGGTATTGGATTTCTTCCAATATTTCTGCATTTAACGCATCGTTAGGTTCGGATTTTACCACACAAGCCCTTTTTAGATACTTATTCAACAATATTGATCAATTATAAATGTTTTCTGTAACTTTCCCCAAACTGTTATTTATCTTTAACATAAATGTATATAATCACTATAGCTATAGTTCTATATATAAGTCCTAGATGAAACATCCGACTCTCGATTCCCGTTTTACAAGATCGATGTGAACGCAAGTATAATCCGATTAGAGTCGCCATCGTCCACTTTGAGACACCTATATTCTTGATTTATTGAATACGACTCGAACAAGATTCGGGCGTACGCCGATTCAGTTTAAATGACCCCTTGCTTACGTCATGCATGTACATCATTCTGAAGAATTCTCCTGCCCCCCAAAAAGAAGAAGAAAACACACCCGATAAACGCCAATTTTTATAATTTTAAAGATATATATGGTGCCGCCATATTACGCAAAATATTGCATCATAAATGATGCATCGCTCATTGCTTTTTAAGGTATATTTTTGAAGGTATGATACAAAGTGTCACACATTTTCTTATTGTTCAATTTGTATTGTTTTTCAGCAGGTCCAATCACAATTATCTCGAATTTGTTTTTTTTTAAAATCAGTTTTTGCATATTTATGAACTCTTCAACTTCCTATTAGTATAACCATAAGATTCTACTTTTTTAAAATTATATTTCTCATTTTCATGCTTTTCGAAAGTAATTTGGAGTCAATTTATTATGTACAGTCAAACCTGTATTAGTGGCCACCTGTCTATAGCATCCAATCTGTCTATAATGGCCACCAAACGTGATCCCTTGCAGATAAAAAACAGTGTTGAGGAACCTGTCTATAGAGGTCACCTGTCTATACAGTGGCCACTTTTCTTGTTTCCCTCGGGTGGTCACTATACGCAGGCTTGACTATATCTCTTTTAACGATACGTATTCTAACTTTTTTTAAATATGAAAACCGAGTTATATCGATGTAATTTATCGAACTAAATAATTATATAATACGAGGATTAATTTTCTTAAACGTTTATAGCATAATCCAATCAGTCACAATGAAAGTAATAGTTTTTTTTCTTCACATTTTGATTGATAACAATGAATTATAATGCGTAACTTGATAATCAATAACACATTTCAACAAGAGCACACGCCTACAAAATTACTGTTTAATTATGTGCAGTTTTAACCCCCGCTTTGCAATAAATGTGATGATATAATTATGTGCGGTTGTGCGCTACCGTACTTAACCCATATTTTAATTGTATAATGGAACCCGGCTGTATTACATTCACAGTCGCCGTAAATGTAAGAATGAATCGCAATGCTGTATACCTGCATGCATGCAAGGACGCATTAACTGCATTGCATAACCTTGAATGATATTGACCGGTTGAATAATAATAATATTTTCCGTTTTTTTCATCTCGCAAACAAGCGAAATTCACACCCA
>JBAMJV010014771.1:0-38364 GCA_037951105.1 Echinarachnius parma
GTGGTGAATCCATCTCGCGTAACTATCCAAACAAAATTCAACTGACGTTACCTATGTTAGGCGGATCAACAATCAGCTAGAAGTTCTAATCGACCTCTTTCCCCATTTTTTTAGCAGTTCCCTTCCTTAAAAGGACAATATTATCAACCCCCTGGCTAAAGTATCTGTCTGCTATCAACATTTTGAAAATTAATGCCAATGAAAGTTACCAAGGACAAGTTAAAATGGATGAGTCAAAATGATCCCTAAGTTCCAGTTTGCTCTTATCTTTGTTTTTACGTATCTATACGTCTGTTAGTAAATTAATTTTAAGACCTTGACGTAGAGTCGATTGAAATGTGTCAATGTGTCAAGTAACATAATTTTGTAAAAAAAACCCACACAATTAATACTTTTATGTGATGAAAAATGAACCTATTGACAACTTAATAGCCTGAGGAGGATTTTACTATAAATGATTGGGATGCTTCGGTAGCACTTACCTAGAGCCCAAAGCCCATCGTAACTTGCTTATGAACTCATCGCACATGTATGTAATAATTTTGGAATGGTTGACCGTTTGCTAACCCTTTTCACGCTAATGAATACCGAGAAGGTATACCAAGAATAGCCAAGAGGCTAGAAGTTTATCGCAGATCTGTGACAAGTTGAAACGTTTACATTATTTAGAGTGGTCCAATAAACCCATCAATTGGTTAGGAGCAAGATATATGTCTTGGTGACACTATAGCCTTGTAATATTGGTAACAATGTACAATAAAATTGTCAAGTCTTTGTTTTTAAACCAATTGTTAGGATTTGTTGCATATATATCGCTCTTTGTAGTTTGTACCATTTCTATCAAAAGTGACTATGATAGGCTCTAGCTAGCAAAGCTAATTATGCTTTCCGTGGAGTTCATTGTAAGTAACATACTGGTACATGTAAAAATGTCCGCATCTTTGTCCACAAGGTTAGAATTAACCAAAAATGCTCCATTTATGTGATGTGTTTTTTGATTTTTTTTTTAGCAATTCATCACTGTTGCAATGTGTTCACTGCAGGAGCAATAGGTCTTGCGATGCATCGGAAGCCAACATTAATTAGCAAAATCCTCCTGATCATGGCATGGGGTCTAGGGAGATGCCGCATTTCATACCAACATAAATTTATCTTCAGTGGGTTAACGACTCTTGTGTATCATTGTATCTTGCCGTGTGCGCAAACCGCCTTCAGACATAATAACACTTTGTTATAGATATTTATTCGTCTCTCTCAACCCAGGTGTAATAAATAGGTAATTTCAGGACCTTATTTCCTGAAATTGTTGATGCACTTTATCAGGGCAGCTTGATTGGCTTAAGTCAGAGTAATATATATACATTTGTATATCCATCTAAATATGATTCCTATTAATGGCACAAAGATGTGTAACGATTATCTAATGAACATGTAGACTAACATTTTTTTTGCCTCTCTGTCTCCTGGTCAACTAGAAGGACATTTAGTTGGAAAAATAGTCAGTGAGTAGTTTGTTTCCAAATGAATATGGGTCAAACAAGTGGGATAAATTTTTTACAAAGAAAGTAGTTCTTTTTAGACTTGACTAGAGAATTAAGAAAAAAATAGTTACCATTACCATAATATATAGTTGATCTCCTTTCTCCTTTAATAGACAGAAAAGGAAATATGCAAATTACATAATGCAAGACAAGACCAAACGATTATTAAAAAATAAATAAACAGCTTTTCACAAAGATTCATTTCTCTCATCTTGATCCACAGGTTGCTTCATTGAGGGACAATGCTGTGTACATCTCCAACCTACCGAGCAATGTGTCTGCAAGTAAACTGGAGGGAGACCTCGATGCGGAGGCTGATTGTAGCGTCAAGGAAGTCTGCATTATGCGGGTGAGTAACATATTACTCTCCTTTTATTTTATTTATTTTGTATTTCATAATGGTTCAGCTTCCTTTGTTGAATCATAGAACTATATATACCTACTACTAGTACCTAGGTCTATGGTTAAATTAATGTAAAATTGGCTTTATAAACTCCTCGTTTGTCCATTTTTATGTTGAGAGTAAGGTGTGCGGTACATTTGAGTTTGTACTCCAACCTTTACATTTTGTGTATTCATCTTTTCTATGTGTGGCACATTTTGCACTAATGCCACCCTTAGGATGCATCAATCATGTGCATTCAGCTTTTCTTTGCCCTACATTCTACTTTCTAATTGAATTTCAAATAAAATATATATATGTGTCTATTGAGAATCGAACGCATGTGTACTGAATGAATGAATGAATGGATGATGTTAATAGTTTCTAAAGTTGAACTTAAAACATCTATTTTTTGTATCAGTGATAACATTTTGCTTTTTAAAAAGTCCAACAAATATCTGTTAAGGTGTGCAACTGTGCATTGTGGAGGCATTAGTTTAAGTTTTGTTTTTCGAGAGTTCTTTCCTAAATGAGCATGTGATGTCACTTTACTTTCAAGATGAAGTCTATTTTCGGTGAAGCTAGGAGACAGAACTGTTTTCTTAAATACCACCTGCCAGTGGGACGGAGGCATTTAGGGTAATTAGGGGGGCTGTGCTGACACCCTATGGGGTGCTAATTAGCAGGTGATAGAGATATTGTGCATACAATATGAACCCCCACCCAACTATTGACTTTGACAGGGCATTTAAGGAATGCAAATAGATGAGCTACATCTGGCCCATTGCTGATATTTAAGTGTCTGTTTGACATTTTGTTGAGTGAAAACCTTTTTTTCTTCTCTTCAAACTGGCTCAAAGTTAACCTGTTCCCCACTGAAATTTCTGCAATTCCCATGCAATTTTTACAAGACCCACCAGGTTCCTGTACAGGAGAGGCCGGGGTTAAAGTTGAATTCTGTTGCTACCTTGCTGTAAAAACAAAAATCGTTTTTGGTAGGGGAACAAAATCAAACTTCCCTTTTCTTTTAAAACGTTGGATAAAAGAAAAGTCAAAATATCTTCCCATCTCAGACTGTATTATTTTACACCTGAAAATTTGTATCATGCTCTTTCTATTGCTTTTAACCCATGGTGGACTATAATTTTATTCTCCATAGACCCCAGGCAGTATTTCCAGGACAACAAGACCTGAATAGGTTAAACAGCTAAAACACTATTTTTGTGTGCGTCAATGTGATTTTAAAAATTGACTAAAAGATGAATAAAAACATTTTTGATAGGTTATTGACGTCATCTCCTCTTCTGTGCAAAGTTAAAATTCAGAATCTCATTGTAAGATTGAATAATTCTTTCAAGATTGAGGCATTAGTGCTGCGAAAGCCGAAAGCTGCGTATATATCTGCTACCACTTTTAACTTAGTGTGATTGACACTTCAAACAAGATATGTGCATGTATTCAATATTATAGGGGGGCTGCAATGTCAAATTTGCTTCACTCCTGCGTCCTGCCCTCCCTGTTTGTCACCCCTCCACCGATCGTTAACCACCAAACAAGAAAACAAGGCTGATCCTGCATATCGCCAGGTGAGAGTGAGAAGGGCGCTAAGTCGATTTTTGGCTAAATTGAGTTCTGCTTACCATCTTTATGTGATGCAACGTTTTCAGATCATGATTATGTCTAATTTTGGAAATATTCATCAAATACCAAAGAAAAGCTCTACATTTAGTTTCTACAATGTACATGGCTTTTGAACTACAAATTACATGATTACCTCTGAAATTTATACAAAAAGTGACTTGGCCCCCTTCTCTCCCAACCGACGATATGTACTGTGTGTGTGCGAGTTAGAGCGGGGTTGTTTGCCGAGCTTTCTTACGTGGAATCAATTGCAGCTGGGTCGGGTGAGAGGCAGTGGAGGAGTCGTGTAATGTCATCCTAAAAGTCCTCATCATCTCGCTCTCTGTTTGAACACCTTCGGGTCTGCACACATCTACCCGTCTCAGTACCCAACCGGAATGAATGATGCGCCCTTATTCCTCTCACCGTCCCGTTAATGTGTCGTCCCTGCCATCTTGAAGCATTTGGATAAAGTATTTTGGTCTTGATAAGGAGGGGTTAGAGCCTTTGGGTATACTTAATACTGTACTTCATTATTATTATTTGTTTTTAGCTGCATGAGCTTATCTGCCAAAGTAGAGATTTATGTAATAGTTTTTTTTGGGATTGATTGATTGATTGATTGATTGATTGATTGATTGATTGATTGATTGATTGATTGATTGATTGATTGATTTATAAATTATTTATTTATATTTGCATGTATTAATAACAATTTTTAAAATTTATTTGTGTATTTACTCATGGTCCGTACTCTGAATGTATGGTGCACCTTGGTTCCCTTCATCTCATTAACCCGTTCAGGATGGACTGATTTTGCTACAACATGTATTCTCCATAGACTAAAGCCCAAATATTTTCGGGACCAGTCCTGAACAGGTTAAAGGGGTAATACAGTTTTGGTATAGAGGGTGCTGCACAAAATTGTTTTTTTTGTGAGATAATGAAAAACTGAGTGTAAAATTTGAAAAAGCATACAATTTTAATGGCAGAATAGAATAAACTTTATTTGATCAAAATCGGTTCAGAAACGGCTGAAATATCAATAAATATATTATTTTTAAATTTAAAATATGTTTACACTTTTTCAAAAATGTTCAAGAGGTTTTTAAATAGTTGTTGATGATCTCTCTATTTAATCATTATTACAACAAAGCATCACATGCATAATTTTGTATGCAAAATGGTTGAAACCAATGCTTTTTTAGAGAGCGCCCTCTTGTGTTTTAATGGCTCTTTTTGAATGATAACAGGCTTTTTAATTAGTCGTTTGTAATTTTCTATACCTTTCGAGCATGCTGGAGATATAACTATTAGTTTGTAATGTTATTTTGCAGGTTTTGGTTACTATAGAGCTAAGCCTTACCAAAACTGTACTACCCCTTTAATGTATCATCCCTGCCATTTTGAAGCTTTATGAAGTATTTTCTCTTGATAAGATGGGGGAGGAGGTCTAAATTAAGCTAGCATGTCTCTCTAATGATAAGTTTTTGTAAATAATATTGATTTATTTAATCATGGTCCAGCTGTCTGCCTGAATGATTTACCATGTATGTGCCATCCCTGCCCTCTTGAAGCATTCTGAAGTACCTTTTCTTGATCAAAAGAGATGGGATGGGGGTCTATTTCTTCAATACAAAAACTGAGCTTCTCTGTTCAATGATAGATTTTTGAAAAAGATATGTATATGATTTGTATACTAATAATTGATATACTAATGGTCCCTATTCAGAATGATATGCCTTTATTCCCGTAATCCCATGCCATTTTGAATCCTTCTTTTGTTTTTTATAAATATTGTCAGGACCCTGTTCAAAGGAAGCCGACTGGTATAGCATGGGTGCTGTTGGCAGATCAAGAATCGGTCAAGAAAGCAATGGACTTCTATCGCACTGGCCAGGTAAGATACTACAGTTCCTGTTGAATTGATTTGCTAATTGGAACACATTTGGAACACATGTTTCTGATAAAGAAATAGCATCAGGGTAAACTGGGAGTACTGCTTATTTCTGCATTATTTGTGAGTGTGAGGGTTTCTGTTTGGTTTTTAATCCCATGTAAAAGTACATATAAGTATACGGACTTGAGTTTGATTCCCATCCAGTTGTTGCATACTTGTGTAATTTGATAATTACGTCCTTGTCACGGGTACCCTTGAGATCAATTCCATTAGAGATTGGCTTTGATTTTGACCATGACATATATTTGTAGGTTGAATTATGCAAATATAAGTCTGCATGTTGATAATATATTTTAACATTGTTCATGAAGACTATACAGTATGTTTAAACTTTACAAACCTGATGGACCAGTAATCTTTCAATCTTGTGTGTCTTTAATTACTTCTTCTGGGAGGTGTTTCACAAATATCCTAAGTTGAACTTAACGCTAAGTTGGACTTAAGAATTATGGAAAGCCATTTGCAGCCTTGGAATAAAATATATTCAAAAGCAAAAATACAAGTATTTTAGACTTTTCATAAATTTTACATCAAGATCATCAAATCTCCTTGATAATAATAAATATTAATGATTTGACTCAACATTTTATGCCTTTTGAAAGAAATTTTACCAAAAGAAATTCAACGAAACTAACAAACGAAACTAACAGCTTTCCATACTTTTTAAGTCCAACTTAGGATCTTTGTGAAACACCCCTCTGGGCTAATAGCTAGGTAATGGAGTGACTTGTGTGAAGATAACCAGACATGTACAGCTAGAAAGCTGTAGACTTTTATCTAGCTGACAAGGGTTGTTTTGCACATTGCCTGTCAGGTCTGTAGCATTGGGCTTCTAAAATACAATGGCTCAACTACTACTACTACTATGTTTGGGTAATGTAGATACGTATACAAGCAAGGTGTTTGTTTCAGTAAGCCATAAACTGACGTCTTGGCAGGTAATCACGTTTAACTCCTTCGTTCTCAGATTTACTGTAGTTCCCCATACGTGGCTCCTGTGTTTCTAATACATGCAATAGCTTAACATATTCCCTTCCAGATTCTGATATCCCCATAGAGTTTGTCTAGATATAGCCCACAAGGTTCCCTAATAGTTAAGGGGTTAATCACTTCTTATGGGTTATTTGGTAATGGAGTGACTCGTGAAGATAACCTGACATGGTGTAAGTTTGGCAATCTATAAGTATAGCTAACATCACTCATTACTTATTGCTCGTCCGATGCTCACGTAGTTACATCACCTTTGGTTCGCTCCATGGCACGCATGTGTCTGGTATACAATGGCGTCATTAATTTTATGGGCAATTGAGAAACGGTGACACAACTCCAAGCAAGAAGTCCATATAAACAAAAAAGCATACCCTTCTATTTCCTGGGCCACATGAATCCCGCCTAAATCATTCAACTACCTTAACATACAAACCAATCAATATTGTGGAAATATTTTCAAAACAAATGTTGTCTTAATGATTTTCATGTAGTAAGATATTGGCTTTGTATTTTTGTCTGATTTTTTCAAATCCTTTCGGTATATTTAACTTAATATGATGTGACCAGTTTATATTCTACATTTATTCTAAGTCGAATCTAAGATACATTAATGTTTTTCTCCCTGTTTGTTTTCGCTAGTTTCCCCCCCCCCCCCCCCCTGCAAGCAGGAATGTAAGCCAGTCATACATCATATAATATCTCTTGTATCCATATTAAAGGGATAGTTGAGTTTTGGTAGAGAGGGCGCCACACAAAATAATTTTGTTGTGAGATAATGAAAAACTGAGTGTCAAATTTGAAAGAGCATACAATTTTAATGGCAGAATAAACTTTATTAGACCAAGATCGGGTTCATAAACGGCTAAAATATCCATAAACATAACCATTTGTAATAAATGTGGGGCCCCACAAGTATTTGATAATTTTGAACCAGCCGTTAAAATTTGTTTTAAAATGCTTCCTCTTTTCAAAAATTGTCAAAAGGTTTTTTTAGATAGTTGTTGATTATCTCTCTATCTAATCACTATTTCAACAAAATATGCACAATATTTTATTTAAAATGGTTTAAACAAATTTGTTTTTTTTAAAGCGCCCTCTTTCGTTTAAACAGCTCTTTTTTTAATGATAACAGGCTTTTTACTTAGTCGTTTTTAAAAATTCCTTTTGAGCATGGTGAAGTTATAACTATTAGTTTGTAATGTATTGGTGGAGGTTTTGGTTACTAAAATTCAGTTTGACTAAAACTGTACTCTCTCTACCAGAACTCACCTATCTCTTTAAGATACCCAGCTTGGACGATGATGTCAACACCGCTGAAAGTGTTTGGGCAAGAGGTCCATCTTACTTGCACCTATTTTTCTGTTGAGCTAGATGTATCTTGCATGGTTTCATCATACATTGGCACCCACGCAACTGCTAATTTCAAACCCTACTTACCTTCTTTTTTTTTTGTCAGTCTTTAATGTTCAGCCAGCCATACATCATATCGCCCGTATCTCTTAAGCTGCCAGACTTAGACGAGAACGAACAGACTGCTGAAAATGTCAGGTTAGTCACTTTAATGGTTTTAATTTTGTTTAATATGCCTTTCCCCCTTTTTAATATCCCTTTATTACCCCATTAAAGCTGAAAATACAGCATTGGGGAAATTCCCTACACAACAAGAAATAGAATGTTCAATTTTATCATCAAACATACATGTGCAAGAATATATCATAACTTATCTGTGGAATCCAAATGACAGTATTGGGAAGCGCCCCACACACCAACAAAATGAGAAATATGCTTTAATCACCTACCATGTAAACAATATTATCATAACTTATCAGTCAATGTAAAGATTTGGACAAAAACTGCTTTGAAATTGACTATTTGAGCATTAAAAGGTTCGAACTTAAAGCGATCTGTTTCACAGATAATTCAATTCAACCGCATATGTTGCGTGTGAAAGCTGTGCGAGCGCAAGTTTGCACCTCATATCGGGCTTGACTCCAGCCCAGCGGAACGGCGCCAATGGGCGTGCAGATGGCCTGAATTGAAGTTCCACCGATATTTCTGCAATACCAAGGATTGGATTTTACCACACAAGCCCTTTTTTTATACTAAATCAACAATTAATCAATTAGTTTGGCCAAGATAGATGTTTTCCGTAACTGTCCCAATACTGTTATTTGGCTTAAATTTGGCTTATTTGAAAAAGAACAGAATATTATGTGTTTTTTTTATATTAAAAGAATTTGTAGGTGCTGCATTCACAGTTTACTATATACATTCCTTTTAAAGCTACCTGACTTTAATTCTAGACAGGGAAGTCAACATTCGTGCAGTTTTAGGTTATTGAACTTTTCTTGTCTACAATCTGCAGTGTCTGATTTCCATATTTCTGTTATCGTATTCATGAAATATATCAACAAAGTTTTGCTATGCTTTGCCTCCATGGTTGAAATGTTAGGTGAGTGAACTTTATTTTCTGAAAACTTACGTAAATATATCTTGTTCATTCTTCCGTTTTGTTATCTATCACATTTATGATGTATAAAGTCATATATGACCTGGATCTTTTTACTCTATCAGGACTGTTGCATAAAGAGTTGCGATCAATCGCAAAGTTGCGATCAGTCGCAAAGTTGCGATTAATTGCAAGTCAGAAAATAAGCGCATTTTAGCCAATAAGCTTTGTGCATTTATGCACATTTTCTGACAAGTTTGCGAGAAAACGCAACCTTCTGATTGATCGCAACTCTTTAAGCTGCGTTTCCATTAGAGCAAATTTCCGCGGCGATTTTTTTTTTCTTTCTTCGCAGCGAATTATTGCAAAAATTGCTCTCAGGAGCGATTTAAAAAATTTGCTTGCGAATATTCGCCATGTAATATGAATAATATATATGAAATATATATGAATAACACTGATTTGGTCCATGCGAATGTTCGCGGCCGAAATTTGCGGCGGAAATTCGCTCTGATGGAAACGCAGCTTTATGCAACACCCCCTGGTCACAAATATATGGGTGCTTGGGGCTTCAATGGGCTAAAATAACAAACTTCAATCCTTTAAAGATCAATGCACTAAAATGTCTGCATTCGTCTCTTAAATTTTCATCCTTCAGAGCTGGAAAGAAAGAAAGTTTGAAGAAGTACGACTCAAAGTACTTGATTCAAATATGAAATGATTTTCCGTAATTATATAGTAACAAGTAATTATGTCTCCTAGTCTCAATCATTTCTTTTTTTACTGTGTAGATGTGGTAGTAATCTATACATGTATGTATGTGTGTGTGTGTGTGTGTGTGTGTGTGTGTTTGTTTGTTTGTTTGTTCATTTCTACCAAATATACCCATATAAAAACAGATTGTGAAGTTACTTTCAAATGGATGAGTAATATTTTATTGATCCCCTACGCCTGCCTGGTAAGCCTCGGTACTAGAAGCTAGTAGCAAGACAGACTTTTAGTTTAAAGGGATCTAGTAACTTTGTTGACATGTGCAAAAAGTGATGAGTGGTTGATACAATGTCCACTGGGTGTTGTGTGAAAATTTCAAGTTAAATGGATGTTATATGGCCGAGTAATGAGCAAAAATGCAAAGTGATATTCACTAACTCATTGCACTCACTTTGCACTCACTTTGCACACAGTTTTCGCGGTCCGGTGGATAATTTAACATCTGAACACTTCAATCGTAAATATCTTTTTAACGAAATGGAAATTTTTAAAAACGAAACCTGTCCCATGCTTTTATTGTTAACAAACACGAATACAACAAGGTATGAGGGAATTCACAGCTAGAATTCCAATTATATTTTGAGGATTTGGACAATGTCCCTTTAACATATTGAATTGATGGATTTATGATGACATTATCATAAAGCCTTCGCACACATGCAACCTAATCGTCTCTTTTGTCAGAACCAAGGACAGTACAGTGATTTGTGAATGAAGTACATTTGTTCATGCGACCATGCACTCACTCAATGCAAAACTTTGGTGAGATTCTGTTGCTCTGAATGCGTTATTATGTTCTACGGTCGCAATGTACATATATAATATACTTTTGTTTGGAATCAAAAAGTGTTTGTTGGTCGAGTTAAAGTAGCTAGTTAATCAAGTTAATCAAGTTAATCAAGTCTTGAAGAAATCAGAGCAACATAAGCATAAGCAACGTCTCGGTGTACATGCATGTGCACGTGTTAATGTGAGAATCTTAAAGACAGTAATTGATATCTAGACATTTGACGAACACAACCATGAGCATCTATCACCTCTTGAGAAAAAAGGTAGTCAATGTGATAAACTGAAAGTGCAAAGTGTGAAGATGTGACAAATAAAGACACAAAGGAGCCAAAATGTGGGAGGCAAGATAATGTCACATCTGAATAAATCAAATAGTGGATGTGATAATCTAAAAGTTCAAAGTGTAAACCTTCAGCAAAAAGACAGACATCAAGGAGCAAAATGTTGTAGCTAGTCTAATGGAGTTGAAAAGTGTAAACCTTTAGCAAAAATGTTACATCAAGGAAGAAAAAAATTGTTGGTTTCTAATGGAGCCTAACTTTTATCTAGTAATCTGGAGGGGGGAAAAAGTATTCTATGGTCATATGGACGTCTACAGGTGTAAATCTTCGGCAAAGAGACACCAAGGAGCCGAAACGTGGGAGTCTAATTCTTTATTACAGTCTGATGAGATTGTGACAGGTTTCTTATCGACCCCCACTTAGGGATAAGGCATCCAGGCATCCGGGCATCCTCTATCAGCCCACCGGAGCATGAGCTGTCTAAACTATTGATGGATTAATTGACTTCTCCCCCTCGCACAAGCAACACTGATTACATTTCCAAGCTTTCCACTTCGATTTATGCTTATATTGTACTCTCGCATTAAATCAGGCGTTCTGAACATTTTTTTTTGTATCAATTTTTTCTTCTTCTTAGAGGTCCTTTATAAGATGCCTCGCTAACCTCAATTTATGCTGTTTGTTTTTGTGACCATCAATACGGGTATTCTAGTATTGATATTCTGTCGGGGGTTAAGTGAAGTTCCACTCAGAATGTCTACTCAGAAATGTTTGGCGAACATTTGCCTTCGTCCTCGAAATGATGTCATTTTCAACTTATCACCCACCCCTCAAAACAAACTAAAAGACAAACAACTAAATGAAGCAAAACCAAGAGGAACGCGCTAGTCACCAAATTCTGTGAAATATTCTGCTTATTATTATTCCCTTTATGTTTGATATCCAGTTTGTTGCAGTAATTGAAGAAATTATTTTTACTTGACTAATGATACAACCTTTTTTCACTCTCAATTTTCACGAGAGTCTGAACTATGCATTTGGATTTTGTTCCGCCATTTTTGTTTTGGCTGTTGTCTTTGATGTTTTTATTATTTTACTATATGTATTATTGTATTCACCCTGATTCTTATGTTTGATGTTTTTTTTACTGAATGCATTTTTTTTGGCATGATTATTTATTTTTCTTTTATTCAGGTTATTTTTGTTCTTATTTGACTTTTTAATTTTTAGGTCTATAGATCAGTCTTTAATAATAGTAAAGTATTCGGTATCGCATGCATTCTCCATAAACCCAAACCTGTGTATTTTGGGGATCATTACCTCTGCCAACGAAGTTGGAGGAGGTTATGTTTTCGGTCCGTTTGTTTGTTTGTTTGTTTGTTTGTTTATTTGTTCGTCACCAGTCTCCTGCGCACAATTTCACAGATATCTCAACCAATTTTTCGTAGAAGCTTCGTGTTCATCTAGAATAGAACCCATTCAATTTTCAAGGTCAAAAGTCAAAGGGCAAGGTCAAGGTCAAGGTCACGCAAACATCACAATTCGAGTGTTGGCGGAGGTATGCACTCCCTGAGTGCACTGCGTGTAGTTCCTGAATGTGTCAACTCCTTGCCTACGGGAATAGGGGTGTCAGAATCTTGGGATGGAGCAGGTTAATACGAGAGGTGACTGAGAGTATTTTGGTTCTCTTGTTGCACGAACAGATGAACGTATACACCGGCCTTCATTTGAACTTGAACTAAGAGTCGAAGAAAGTGGTGCAGATTTGCATGCTAATTGTAAGGAAATAGCGACACCCTTACAGGTGCTCGAGTATACATCTATGTATACATCTTCTATTGCGCAATGTATCACATCATTATCAACCCATTCAGGACTGGTCCCGAAATACTCCGGCTACGTACGGTCTATGGAGAATACATGTTACAGCAAAATCAATCAGTCCTGAACGAGTTAATGATACATGTACGTCATACAAGTGTTTCATTTGGGAATTGTACATATTACACTTTTTTGTTGGTTTTACAATGTTTCAGCATAATATGTTTCAGCATGACACACAAGCCGCTATATCCCACAGATGCTACTTTTCTATCATACAACAAAAAACACATCTCAATAATTTCACGTCAGTTTTGTGTAACTCCATTTCTGCACAAGTTAAAGGTATGGTGAAATCCCGGCCTTGATTCAGGTTTATAGCTTTAAATATGTGCCTATATTGATATACCACACTCTTTTTTTTTCAAAGAAATCCCTAAGTTGGGCAAAAAAGGTAAATTTCATGCAACTTTTTTGCTTGTTTTCGCATCGGCGTTCCATGCTGCTAAAAAAGTTATTTATAGCGGAGCGGGAATGTGCGCACGTGCAACCCGGATCATGACATCACAAGCAGACCGCAACACGGAGGAACGTGCATGGTTTACATGCAGAGCCTATGACTTGCTAGTAAAACAAACTAGTTTTTGCTTGTAAATTGAGGCTTAACTGAAAATTCCTAAGAAATGAATTATAGCAGCTTGCAGCAACACATCTGAGTGTAGATCGTCCATGATATAAACTTTAACAAATGTTTGCAAATATTGAAACAAATCGAAATAATATCTCTCTGTCAACGTGAGTATTGCACTCAGCGTGTACGTCTATGACCGAGCTATACTGCGATTGCCTGCATGTGACGTCACAATGATGACGTCATTTTTATTCGCCCGGACTCAATTTTTTTACGGGGATTACTAAAGTGAATTTAAAAGTTGATTTTTTTAAATTTTACTGGGTTTTCCGACGCGGAAAATATGTTTTTATTAGTAATCTTCATGAAAATCTACCTTAGATACAGTAAAACACAATTTTTAGGTAGTTTTCTTGTCAGCCAACCTGTAAGTCTCTCAACCTGTGCCATACTAGATTGTGCAATTCCAATACAGTTACAAACGGGGCTTGATTACCAGGGTCCTGAAGGCAACAGGCTAATATGAACTCTGATTTCAAGGGGTAAACTTCATAGTAAAGTCAAACATGTCTATAAAGATTCAGAAAAAAATGGTAATCAGAAGAATGTGGTCTTTATAAGCAAGTGAACGTTATAGATGAGTTTATTTACATGCAAACTGCTCTTTATAAGGGTTACAGCTCGTTATTCCGAAGGTTCGTTATTCCGAAGGTTCGTTTTTCCGAAAATGAAATCGGGTTCGATATTCCGAAGGTTTGTTAATCCGAAATGAAATGGGGTTCGTTAATCCGAAATGAAATGGGGTTCGTTAATCCGAAAAATGAAATGAGGTTCGTTAATCCAAAAATGAAATGAGGTTCGTTTATCCGAAAGGTTCAATACGAACCACATATCATTTTTGGATTAAAGCAATCTATTGCATTTTCGGATTAACGAACCCTATTTCATTTTCGGAATAACGAACCTGCGGAATATCGAACCCGATTTCATTTTCGGAAAATCGAACCTTCGGAATAACGAACCTTCGGACTAATGCAACAAATATTCGGATTAACGAACCCTATTTCATTTTCGCTATACCCTCAGGTATACGAAATGTGTGTGTTCGGAATAACGAACCTTCGGAATAGTGAACCTTCGGAATAACGAACCGCACCCCTTTATAAGCAGGTGGTCCTTAAAGCATGTGGTAACTATAGCGGATTTGACTTTAAAAGAGAGCCATTAATTAATTTATTATGATATTTGATGCCGATATTACTTAGTGATCAAATCTTCTTGATTAGCAGCTAGAGGACATATCCATTTTAATTGAGGTATTACTGAAAGACACGGAAAGCTATGTAAGCCAACCTATAAGAACATGAAATAAAAACAAACAAATTATATCAACTGCATGTCCAACTCGAGGAATTGCGAAGAATATCAGTTGATATGTTTGTTGACAGATTCATGGAAATCCTCAGAAGATAGAAAATAACGCAGTAGAGGTATAGAGAAAAGGAAAGTGGTCAAAATAGTATTTGTTCATAAGAAGGTACATGTAAAAGTAACACATATCAAAACAGGTAATTGTCAGTTTCATGAAATGTTCATTAATTGTCATTGTTAAATTCAAATTTGCAATATCAAACCAACTCAATTACCTAACTGAAACATGCTTTTAAATTCCACCTTTCTGCCATGCAGGACTTGAGGACATTAATATCTTGCTAATCATTTTTTTGAATTTCTCAATGGGTTTTTAAAGATTATCTGAAATTTTGTTTTTCTTCAGACAGGCGATGTCTCACCACCTTTTAAACTTAATTTGACTTTTGAAGACCTTCCAAGTAAACACTTAATACCTGTAATAGAAGATAAAACCAGGTGCTTAACCTTGGCTTGTTCTTGCTAATATTCTGTCTGACAGTCTATTATGAAATTCTCTCTTCGCATGATGGGCTTGTTAGTATTATGTGACGCGATGTTATTACAATCGTAACGTGTTTTTAAGCGCTACGAAACGCAATTTCCCGTTATATGGTTACGCTCATGATGTGCTGCAAAGTGTTTAAAGGAACTACAGCGTCTAGATGGCCTAATTTTCACAATTCGGCTCTCTATATGTAATTTTTCCCGGATAAAAAGAATTTGGCAGTTATTTCTCATGAAATTAATCAATTTTAGGGTAATTAGTAAATATCTAATTGTCCTGGGAACGCCCCTTTTAAATCGCTAAAATGTGACGTCATCTAAAGAACGGACTAATGAACTAAATTCTGTAGATGACGCGTCATGACGTAAGCCAATGAATTGTCAATCACATGTCGATCACATTGCCGATTCCGTACCCTAAATGTGGGTGGGGCGTAAACTGGCTGCTAAGTGAGATTTGGCATCAGAAAACTCGTCTTAAATCACTAAAGTGTTTATTTTTGTATGGATTTTTTTCTCGGCAGACCTATGTTTCAAGTCATCAACTATGGAATAAGTGTCAAAAGTACGTTGTATTCTTTAGGTCCTTTAACTTAAAACATGTAATTGATCACTAGAATAATGCGTTTTAAATTGTTCAAATCAATTAGGATTAGATACTTGTTAGTATTACAAATATCAAGATAATATGCTTGTTTGTATAAAAGATAATAAAGCAGTACCATGGTGATGCCAACATGCTTGTCAGCCTGTATTACTAAAACAGCCATATTTTACACTGTAGCAGTAGCTACGTCTGCGAAATAACGACTTAAAGTAGGCATAACTTTTGCTATGTCTCTTAAAGACACACACCGGGGAAATAATGCATTTGTAAAAGCACTTAGAGGTGACCCTCGACCATGAAAGGCGCTATATCAATAACAAAAAAAAACATTGTATCAAAGGTGGCAATTATCATTTTGGAAATTCTTGCCCACTGTGGCCAAAATTTGAGCAAAGAAAATAATACAGAAAACATTCAAGTTTATTTTGTTATCAGTTTTAGAAACAATTTATGAACAAACTTCAATCGCTTTAATATCACTTTAAAGCAGTGATTAAAGGCAAGAGATAATGACTTCATTATAAACGAACAAGTTCTACCTGTTCTACTCAATGGGGCGTGTAATGGCTTTGACAGCTAGCGAAGATAAAAGCGGTATTGCGCGTGATGGGATCTTAAATTTGTATTTGAACCTTCGCCGTTCATTAATTCGCCGTTCAACGTATCACGTGAAATTTCACTCTTCATTAAAGTTAAGCACTGAATAATGAAACGATAGGGAGGATGTATATAATGGAACGAGAGCATAATAACCTTTGGGGTTGGTTAAAGTTGGAGTGTCAAATTACAATTGCAAATCCCCTATAACTTTTTTTTGGTCAACGGAATGAAGCAAAACGTATACTGAGTTAATCAGGCTGAAAACCAGTCGGATCGGGTCGAGTTGGCTCTGTCTGCGCCGGGCTTTAGATACCACAGACATCGTACGATATCACAATTTCCCCAAATCGTAGAAAATCCGCCGTATATAGGGAGAAATATGGTACGGCGCCCGGATCATTTGTGACCTAGGCATTCGTTACAAACGCTGCTGTGAGGCCTCCAATGGATCGTTATTAACACATTATATTCTTTGGTTTGTCTTTATTTTGTTCTTTGGTACCTGTATGTTTTGAGAAAATACATTTTTCAAAAATAATGATGGGCATGATTCTACTCACGTTAATGTTGTGACCATTCAAAAATGATGTAACTTGGCTTTAATATAGAACTACATGTACATGCATTTAACACCTTACACCAATTTTATACCACCTGTGTTCCATTGCGCATTGTTGGTGCCTAGATCTCAGCACGACAGACGTGTCGTTTTATAGCCTTGACGCTGGGATATACTACTACATATTGTGTTTTATCCTTCATATTAACTATAAATGTACAAAATGTTCTACGTGAACATGTTCTGTCCGTTAAACTGGGTCAAAACTAGACTGATGTTATACCGTCGATATAAAAATATAATATCGATGTGTTCTACCAGACATTATTTTGGCCCGCCGACATTATTGCTGTAACCAAATTACCAAAACCCTAACCCTAACCCAATTACCAACACCCTAAGCCTAACCATAACCTTAATTCTAAACCTAAAACTAAACCTTACGGTTACGTTCACTATACAGCGTGTCCCAGAAAAAACGAAACCGGGTTTCATGGCAGAAATTTTCTGTCATAATGAATAATTTAATTGATGATATATATATGCCTGGAAAGCTCTGTGTCTCTTCTTTCATTTGATGTGCAACTTATGGCACATACTTCAAGCATGACTGAATTAGAACAATGGAAAGTGGTGTTACCAATATTCAATTTGCACGCATAAATTTGAAGTTTGGGTGAGTTTTAAGAGTTGTAAACGTACTTATTTTTAAAAAGGACAAACACCACATAAAAGTTCATATTTTTATCTTTTACATGACACCTCATGCTAAAAAAATAAATGATTTATGCCAGAGAACGAGTACAATGAAAACATGCCTGATTTCTGCCCGAATGACTGAAAGTTGAGTAAGAAGTCGCTCAGCTTTCCTGACTAGCAGCTGACAATGGACGTTGATGCATGAGTGAATTTACACAAACATGGGGATCAGGAAACAGGCTAGATCAGGAAATTTACTCATTTGGGCTGGAATCAAGCATGTTTTCATTGTATTCGTTCTCTGGCATATATAATTTATTTTTTAATCATGAGGTGTCATATAAAAGATAAAATTATGAATTTTCATGCGGTGTCTGTCCTTTTTCAAAATAAGTACGTTTACTACTCTTAAAACTCTCCCCAAAACCTCACCCAAACTTGCAATTTCTGCGCGCAAATTGAATTTTGGTAACACCACTTTCTATCGTTCTAATTCAGTCATGCGTGAATTATGTGCCATAAGTTGTATATCAAATAAAAGAAGAGACACGTAGCTTTTCAGACATATATATATCATCAAGGAAATTATTCATTATAACATAAAGTTTCTGCCATGAAACCCGGTTTCGTTTTTTCTGGGACACGGTGTATAATAACAATACATGGCGATAACACTGTCATGTTACCTATACTGTATAATTTATATTCATTATCATTATTGCGTCAACGAGTAGACGTTTAAATTTAATTCCACTTTGCCGTCGCCTACTCGAGGCAGTGTTATCCCCGAAAATGAAACGGCAACATGATGTCATTTATTCAAAATGTTCATAGTGGAAATCGGTACATGTAGTATCAACGAGAAAACAAACAAACATAATTTTAAATGTAATGATCGTCTTGACAAACACAGAAAATCAATCTCTGTTTCGATATTGTTTTGTTGTTGTTTTTTTACCACTGAGACTGCGTCTGGCTTTAATGAGTAATGACCGTCTCCACCAAGATAGCTAGATTTGATAGCAGAAAAACCTTTTTGGATTTGGTTATTTGTTTTTTTTTCTGATCAGTCTTTAATTGTCATTACCAGAGGGTAGCGACTTTCGGATACGAAGTGAGTCACGGAAGTGGCATTCATACAACACGCGCGCGACCGCGGGCTTACAACACATCTGAAATAGACATGTTTGATTTATGATTTCTGCAATAATTTCTATTTCATCGTCATTGTAGTACAACTATATGCACAGGATTTTATTATATTGAGTATAACTATACATGAAAGTTACAATAAATTAGTTTAATCCACATTTGCCTTTACTAACAAAAACGAAATCGGATTTAAATGATTACGGTAAATGACGTTTGTACATTCGCGTGGTACCCAAAAGTGCGTACCTAGGAAGTGACAACCGAACAACTTGAATGAGGCTATACTTGCAACTTTCGCTAATCACGTGACGGCGGCGGCGTTTCGATGGTGTTGCCCGCGGTGAAAAACTTATTAAGATATGAACTTATTGAACATGGTTAGTTGAATCGTTGTTGTTTTATAATGGGGGATAATTAGGTTAATATAGACGGTGTTAAATTAGTTCATTAAAGGTGCACCTGTAAAGTGTCGGATATTGCCCAAAATTACATTTGAGACTTCAATCCTATACCAAAATCATTGTAAGATATGTCCGAATGATGTGTGAAAGTTTCATTGAAAAAGAACACTGCTTTCCTGGTTAAAAAAGCGAAAATTTGCGTCAGCTTTTACAACGAATTACTGTATTACGTGTATGAGGTATATTACCGTTCATTAACGCTCTTGAGCTGAATGATTATCAATGATAGATATCGTCATACTAAAGGGGCATTAAAAAAAATCTAACCCTATTTTATTCTTCTCTTACCATAAGCCAAACAACACGGTAGAAGAGAAATGTGGAAGTCCAAGTAATTTTTGTGGAGTTAGACACTTTACTGGTTTCACTTTAAGGCTATCATTAAGCAACCTTGTTCTTCAATGATCCGATTATAATAAGAACACATGATCTTACCCTTTCATCGTGTTCAGTTTTATTGGAAGAAATTACACGAATACGTCGTTAGGAATGAATAATTGGTTGCTCAATTCCATAACTCACGAGAGAGAGGAAATCGGCTTTAGCAACCGATGATAGCTCCCCTTTGGGGGGGGGGGGGGGGGGGGGGGGGGCTCGTGGTGAAATCATATAGCCTGATTTATATCAATTGAAAATTGCTAGTATAGAAGGGGGTATAAAGAAATCTTATGTCAAATAACTAACCGACAAAAGGGAGTACCTTGGATCCTTTATAATTAAAGTGATATTGACAGTTTGATACACGGTGCTCAAAGTATGATCGCGCATAACTCCTTAATTGTCTTCTGTTTTTTTCTCCGGGGCTCCGTTACGCCACGGTCAGGGCCCAGGTGATATTAAAATATCTGTGTTGGCACATTCGGATGTTAAAGAGATTGTAGTTTGGTTCAGGGGTTTTAATTACTCAAAATGTCTGTATAATACCTAAGTTAAGATTCATGGTCTGGTATACTGGCTAGAATCACATCGCAAGACAGTGTGAAATTCTGGTAAACGGTTAACTATATAGACAAACACATTCGTTTATTGCTTAATCATCACTTCGAATTTGCATTTCTTCTCCGGGGCACTATATGCTTCATGAATCAGAGCACACGGCCATAAACATAGTCATGCAGTAGAAGGGAGGTTCCAGTGATATTAAAAGATCCCTGTTGTCACGTGTAGGATGTTAAAGCGATTTTAGTTTGGTTGTGTTGTACAACGATTACAATTTCGTTATAATAGTTAGCGTAATTACGATCCATGTCAATTGGTGGATAGAATCTTAGACAAGACATAATGAGAATCTCTAATGAACAATACAAACCAACAATTATTTCATGATTTGCTTGATCATCACTTCTAATTTAAAATGTCCTCTTCATGGATCATTGCCACACGGTCATAAACATAGTCACGCAGACGAAGCAGTAGAAGGGAGTATAGAGGGTCCAGGGCCCCGTTGCAGAAAGAGATACAATCGATTGTAAGTTACGATTGATCGTAAGTCAGAAAATTTACGCGTTTCAACCAATCAGATTTGCGCATCTAGAACACGTGATGTGACTTGCGATCAATTGCAACTTACAATCGATTGTATATCTTTCTGCAACGGGGCCCAGGTGATATGAAAAGATCCTTGTTGGCACGTGTCGGATGTTAAAGAGATTGGATAGTTTGGTTGTGTTTGTATAACGATTCAAAATGTCGTTATAATAATTATCGTAATTATTAAATTAAAGATCCATCCATGGTCAATTGATGGAATCTTAGTCAATATACATATAACTTTGGAATACCGATACATGTACCCATGTTTGTTAGTGACTCAAATAACGTCGTCAAAATCCACAAACCGTAAACCGACCAATTCGTTCATAATTGCTTCCTTATATCATCACTTTTAACTTTCATCCTCTTCTCCGAGGCTCCGTGTTTCATGGATCATTGCACCACGGTCATGAATAAACATTATGTAGTTATTACTCAGTAGACGGAGGAATCAAGGAAGTAGTATTACAAGATCCGTGTTGGCACGTTCGGGTGAAGATAGTTTGGATGTTTGTTAGGGACTCAAATTGTCTTTATAATATCACAACTAATAGATCAATACTATATACTAACATTGTCAAAATTCACTAACCTTACTTAGATCTATAGCATTCTCACATACTTCGTATTCGTATTACCAATAAAAGCACGGAACACGCCCCCCCCCCCCCCCGAATTTCTCTTTCGTTACAAAGATGTTATAATTGACGTGTTTAGATTGAAAGTCTCCCTGGGAGACTTTCACTGTGCAATAAACAAGTACAATGAGTCATGAGTTTGTAAATATCACTTTGAATTTATCATAAACCACGGAATTTTCGCGAAACTCCGTCGAGATATATCATCTCTCACCAGCATTTTTGTATCAACCCTTTGGCAGTTATTGCACATGTCAACAAAGTTACTAGATCCCTTTAATGAGTTTGAGTCTGCATGTTGCGCCGTTAAAGGCACACACATTAGTGTTGATGAGTTATAAGAGGGCGCTTCAGAAAATAAAAGTAAAGAGGAAAATTTAAAATGTTTTGATATTGGTGATAAAGTAGAAGTAAAACGATTAGTGAGAAGGATCGGGTTTAAACTAAAGTCGCTAAATATATCACAAGATATCATAATTTGCCTGCCTGTCAATTGCGATAATGATAGCACTGTCAGACGAATGTATTGCGTGAAAACTTCAGTAGCATGTATTTTTCTTATAGATATTACTCAAGTGTTGGTACTGAAAGACTTAATTGATAGTTTGATCGGTGACAGTTTCTGTCATATTTATATTTGCTTTAAATGAGACATGTCAGAGCAGTATGAGAAAACAAAAATATAGAGAGAATAGCGTATCTTTGTTAGCTTCGGTCACCGGTGCTAATATAAACGTGTACCCAATTAGCATGATTGGCGCAAGTTTAATACCTACCGCAACATCGCTTGTTCTTATACGTCGTGAGGAGGGTGCGCACGCGCTTGTCAAAACGCATCTTCTTAAATCGCTTGTTTCCTGGATGAAGATAGAGCAGGTAGAAGGAAAACAAGAACGATAAAAGGAATATTTTACAGAGAGAGTAAGAATTTGAGAGAGGAAGAAAGAAATAAAGATTACGTATGAACACGAAAGCCGAAAAGATATCCTTTCATTATATATACAAAAAGTAGAATGAGAAATCAAGAGGAGGATGGGGTTTGGGGAGAGAGTCAGTGAGAGTGAGAGAAAAATAAAAGACATAACACAAAACGGAATAATAATAATAATAAGCAAAAAATTCATCACGTGGTTCGTTTAACCCTTGCGGGTACCAGCCCAAAATATCATCTTCCTGGTTTAACATAGACACACACTAGCACCTTTTGTATTCACATATATACCAGCTTACAATAACAAAGTGAAATAGCTTTTCTGAATAAAAGATATTGAGTTAATCTTTCAATTATATTTTGGTTCACCAAGACAGTACTAAGTCCTTTACAGTGCGAAAACCTCGAGTATTTCTTGACTTTTACAAGACTAGAGACCCGTTGCCATGACAGACTTAATTTGCGAAAATAATCTATTATTATTGGAATATCGTCGAGGAATAATGAGGGATGAATATTAAACAATAATATTTGCTATATTGGAACTCGTGGTTAAAGAGGTTCGTATTCATATTTAGGAGATTTGCGAAGTCGACGATGTATTTTTTGTGTTTTATTTGCTATGTAGCATTACAAAACATTGTTGGAATCGTTAAGAAGCCAATACAACTCATAGGTGTTCAGGTGAAAACTATCTCGGATTACATGATGCATGTATTATGATTCATGGTATGTATATTGATATCCAGTGATTGGCCCATCATGCCAATCTTGTGTTTTCCTGCTATGTATATTCAATTCCCAATAATTTTCAGTTTTTATGAATAAACGTCATGGTTTGAACTTATGATACAAATAATGAGAGTAAATTCATAGGAAGCGCAATATTACAGCCAAATTTCATATTGCATAGAAAGGAAGCCTCAAATTCAAGTACTTTATCAACTTTAATGAATAAATTACATGTAAATTTGTAAATTTGATATGTATCAGCTTCCAAGCTGTTTTAATCAGATTTTGTTCAATAAAACCATTTCAATTCAATTCAATGTACATGGTAATATTTAAAATAATGACAGTTCATTTGTATAAAGTGATATTATTACGATCAAGTCTCAATGCGCATAATACATACAGGAAGCCTCAAATTCAAATAATGTTTAGCTTTTATGAACAAAATAATAATGTCGTGGTAATGGAAATAATGATGATAATATCTTTATGAAGCGCAATATTATACAACCAAGACTCATTACGCATATTATAAAGAAAGCCTCAAAGTCAAATACCTCCTCAACTTTCATTAACAAAATCATGTCATGATAATGGTCATCATGATAGACGATTCTTATGAAGTGCAATATTAAAATCAAGTCACCAAAGCGCAAAAAAAAGGAATCATATATAATATATGGAGGAAGGAAGAGAATGAAATAAGACATCTTTAATTCTCATCATTCATGACGGTTACGCTGCGGCCATTGTGTCCATTGTTTTTTGAAAACACGATCTGTTCCTTCGCTTTGTATTAGATTCGGATATAATATATCCTTCAAGTGTCCGACCATTGTCGTTTGATTGTTCTTCGCCATACACGCAGCGGAATCAACATTATTTTGTTTTAGGCGCGGATATATAATAACCCCTTCAAGGTCTCGTAGGTATTGTGACCGATCATTACGCCGCTGTCGTTCACTTGTTCTTCTTGGTACACGAAGCGGAACCACCATTGATCGCGACACAATGTAAAGAATAGATCTGATATCGTGAGGAAGATCATTGACAATAAAACCCAGTTTCTTCATACCGTGCACATTGTGTGCTTATTGTTTGACCTCTGTTTCCTCTGATATTGGAATCATGTTTTACATGTTTAAAGGCTGTATCAGAGATTTGCGTGCACAGAATATGCAAAGTATACTAATAATTATGGTAAGATATGGCCGATAATGGTCATTTAGACAAATATATATTGAATCTACCGTCTATCTATGCCAACATTGTACACTGTTAAAACGCTGTGTAAACAAATTCAACAACTTGTCGAAAATTTTCTACAACCGCTGTTTAACATTATGAACCATCCAACTCTCGTTGAAAACATTCAACAACCCCAGTTGTTTAAAGTTTACACAACTGTTGTTTTAATTTGTTCTACAACCGTTGTTTAGAATAAATTTTAAACAACCCTGTTGTTGAAATAGCAAATACAAAAATGATTGTACTATACAACGGCAAAGTCGGAATCGAACCGGGGACCTTTGGGTTATAAGACTAACACGCTACCTCGTCGCTATCTCGTTTCGCTTGGTTTGCAGTGGGACAAAAAGGATTTTGTCGCGATGATTTCGCGGTCGAAACTATCACGTGATTTAACACGTTTTATCAACGCTTGAACAATGGCCGCTTTACACAACCCTTCTTTTTACAACTAATCATGCTACACCTCAGGTTGTATAAAAAGATTCAACAACCATTTTTACACAGCGTTTTTTTACACAGCGTTTTAACAGTGTATTTGACAATATGTTTGGTTTAATTGATCGTGCAAAAAGGCTGCATCTGCATGACCATGTGATACAAAGTGGCGTAAATAATTGATATATAAAGTGGTTGTAGTTAATATTTTGACGATTTGAGTGTCTTCGAATTCCCGAGAGCCCCTTTAAATTCCGCCCTGATTCTTTGTAAGCAACTTATAAGATTAATCTGGATTAAAAAGAAATACTTTCCTATAATTATGTACATGATATTTGATGTGGCTCGTATACTTCCGCAGTTTAAAGGGATCTAGTAATTTTGTTGAGAATGTGCAAAAAGTTATGAATGGTTAATCAAATGTGTATTTCCGTGATCTGATATGTCCATTGAGTAATGTGTGAAAATTTCACGTAAAATGGATATTATTTGGCCAAGTAATGAGCCAAATTGCCGCTAACTTATTGCACTAACTTATAGTTATACCGTTCCAGTGGATAATTAAAACATGAACACTGAAACCTTGTATTGGTAAATTAATACGAATATAGCAAGGTATGAATGAACCACTAGAGTTCTAAGATTTGTGGATTTGGACAATGTTACAATAGATCCTTTTAAGTATTCGTTTAACGGAACAGTTGGCATTTTACATGCACTTCATATAATTTTGCTAAGTCACGAAAAGTGAGAAAAGGACACTTTTCTAGGATGCCAAACATAGGCATAATATTTGTATACTTAAAAAAACGAAAAAAAGATTAAGTCCTACCTCATAACTCCCACAAAAAAGAAAATTATGGATATCAACATTATATTTATATTGTTTTTGATAGAATGATTTGCTTTTTGTCTTCAGTATGATTTCCGTCATTATTATTAAGTATTTTTTGTCTTCGATGAACAGGTGCAAGTTACCACATGGGATAATCCCGGCATATACTGATAAAGTCCCATTTTAGTATACTCTTCTCGGAAACACAAAGTGCCTCGCTTTTTCTGGCTCTATGTACATGATGTACAGTAAAGTAAATGTCGTTCGAGTTCATAAACTAACGCGTAACGATATTGAAATGTTAATGTATTGATGTGGTTTGTCGGTCGACATTTTATACAGTAAAGAAGAAAATATGATCTGAAAGCTTATGCACGGGGTTTTCCCTCGACCAGGGAAAGGGATTTTATTTCACTTTTGTAATTGATCTTTTTCTTTGTTGAAGATCCTGACCACCTTTTGCAAGGCACATTTCAAAGGCTTCGAGATTATTGTCTTATATGAACGAAAATGAGCTTTCCTGCAAAATATTAGGGCTTGAAACCTTCCTTTTGTGAAGTTATATTATTGGTTTTAAGGCCTCACAATGGATTTCGGATTCACGAGCCTTCGCCCGTGTATGATTTCGCTCACGTAATGGTGCCGTCACACCGAGCTACGCTTCTACTACGCTCTTGGACAACAGCTGATCACCGGCACTCGAATAGATCTGCAAAAATGTATTAAAGCATCGCCTTATACCCCCGTCACACCGAGCTACGCTTCTACTACGCTCCGAATCCCCATTCATAAATTTGGAAGCGCGAGGCGAAGCGTAGTAGGAACGAGTTGAGGTCGTAGCTAGAGCGGCGTTCATTGTTCTCTATTGTTTCGATCGTACACTTTTTTCGCCGATCACGCTGCGCTCCCACTGCGACCAAAGCAAATTGGCAACACAGTGGGCAATGAATGGGAAGATTATGACACTTGTGTGAAAAGATAACCTCCCATGCATGGACAGACAATACCCCCTGAACAAAAGGTCAGATCGTGGAAGTGTTACGCTCGTTTTGGACGTGTTCAAAGCGAACGCAGAACTCCTACGACCTGAACTTTTATTCAGCGAGCTATTGTCTGTTCATTCATGGAAGGTTATCTTTTGACGCATGTGAGATAATCTTCCCATTCATTGCCCACTGCGTTGCCAATTTGCTTTGGTCGCAGTGGGAGCGCAGCGTGATCGGCGAAAAAAGTGTACGATCGAAACAATAGAGAACAATGAACGCCGCTCTAGCTACGACCTCAACTCGTTCCTACTACGCTTTGCGCTTCCAAATTTATGAATGGGGATTAGGAGCGTAGTAGAAGCGTAGCTCGGTGTGACGGGGGTATAAGGAGGTGCTATACTTTTAAATTAGTTGTTCATCAAAATAAGCAGGGGAGGGGAATTTTTAAAAACGTTTTTCAATGTTTGAGGAAACAGTGTTTACATTATCGATCTACTATAGATGTAGACTTATTACCGTAACAGGTAGTCAATTAAACCTTATCGCAATTCATGTGAAGATATTGTACAGTCCTGAGTATCTTCAATCAAAATCAGCATTCATAAAACATCAAAATAACATTGAGAATAAAACAAATGTGACTAGGAAATTACACATCAGGAAGCCGATGGTTTAAAGAGAGATGCAAACTTACTAGGCTAAACGATATGTATATTTCAAATTAGTTGAAAGTTAAACAAAGAAGCATAATGGAAATACATGTAGATAACAGTTACTGATCAAACAACTAAAACACAAAAGTCGTGCAAATTGAAGGTGAACATACGTTATTTCCGTAGAATAGCATATTAAAGGGATGCCTGTAAAGTGTCTAACTCCACGAAAATTACTTGGAGCTTCCTCGTCTTTCTTCTACCGTGTTGTTTAGCTTTTTATGGTTAGATTTTCGCTTTTTTAACCAGGAAAGCTGTGTTCCTTTTCAATGAAACTTTCACACATCATTCAGACATATCTAATAATGATTTTGGTATAGGATTGCAGTCTCAAATGTCATTTTGGGCAATATCTAACACTTTACAGGCCTCCCTTTAATGGCAATGACATTGATTCGTTTTCACTCATTGACCCGATTTCTGATTAGCGGGTTAATGTACTTTTATTAGTCACCAGGTTAAATTTAAGTTAACAGTGCATGTGTTGAATTTTTACCCATGGGTTAAAAATAACTGACATTTAAATCCCTCATGAAAATTCCTACAATTAATGACTATTTAAACGTGCGTGCAGTCGCTCTTATAATAGGAGGGTGAGTCTGAGGTTTTGTTTGTGTTTGTGTGTTTTTTTTTTTTTTTTTTTTGGGGGGGGGGGGGGGGGGGGGTAAAATTCCAAATGTCATTTTAATTCACGTATATTACTTTCTGATCGTACGCTTTTAGTCACGTACGATTAAACATTTTAACCATTAGTCAAGTCCAAACACTTTTCTCGGCGGAGGATCGATACAAACGTGAATTCAATACAAAAGGCGAAAGTGTTGTTGGTCGTGGCGGTGGATTTTGCGTTGTTGGAGGGGCAACGAAAATATTGACTTATCTCACGTATTGTGCACTTTTGCACACATCCATTCTGTATGTGTTTGACGGATATTTGATAGGCCTTTGCGAATCATGTCGGAGTGCAAATTGCGAACTCACTGTTTCGGAGTTGACATACCAACTTTCATTATGTCTATAATGGCCTGGTATACACACACACACACAAACAAAAATTGCGAAACTTATCGTATAACACTTTCATACAAAACAATATCCTAAAATTACTGTACGTTGTTCAATACCAGACCATAAGATGTATGATATGACTACCGATTATTTCAACTCCGAACATAAAACGTTTTGGTTTTGTTATGTGTATTTACCAAGTAAATAAACCAAAACAAAACGGACATTTTTTCTTTAATATGACAAAAACAAGTATTAAATGTGATGGGACACACACAATGATGTAATAAATTACAAACATTTCCCCATAATTTCCTATTTTCTTCTTCTCTATTTCGCTCTTTTCCCTTTTTCCATACAGCGCTGAGATGGCACGCCGAGAGCAGGAGCGCCTGGCGGAGGCGGCGGAACACCAGGCGCTACTAGCTACCAGCTTCGCCGCGTCCAAGGCGCGGCACGAGTACGCCAAAGCACACCCCGCCTACGCAGATGGACGGATATTCTAGCACGGTTTTATGACATTTGCTCGGGCGACAATCGTTCTGAATCTCTAATAAACCAATATGAACTATGTATAACTCTAACCACAAACCTAACCATAATCATAACCCAAATCATAAAATATATAATCGTTCTGAATCTCTATGTTAAGTTTCATAAACCAACAACTATAATCATAACACAAATCATAAAATATATAATTTGTTTGTATTTACTGAAATGAAACATTTTAGTAACACTTGTCGTTGGAGCAAATATGTCTATTTTAGTCACTTTTGTTTATGGATAATCATGTAAACAAATTTTGCTTTTATATTCATATAATTAATCAATTTATTACAAGCTTTTTTGTTTAAGTTCTTCATGTAAATTCGTGTGTGGACAGTGTGATCTATATCGCATTGCAACGGGTATTGAGGAAAATGTATCGTCATTAAAACATCAGAGAAATTATGAAGTTATTATTTTTGTATTAATTTATAATGAACCAGCATAATTTGTTCATTGATGTTGATTTACCATAATTATGAACATCGACCTGACCCTTGGCTGAATATCTTTTGTTTAATGCAGGCGATTATTAAAACATTATTAAAGAGAAATTAACGTTACACTATATGTAATTATATTATTAATAATATATCAGCATAGGCTAAGGCGATTATGTTTCAATCATAAATAAGTATTTTCTTGGAATATCGGGTTTTAATGCAGCGACAGTAGAGGAACCATCTTGTGTGCGTTCATATGGAACTAATTGCTTACAAATTGTCCATTAAAATGTTGTCTTTATATTTAGGTTGTATGATCTCAGATAAGTAACAGATGTGCATGATATTGTTTTTTTGTTTAAAACACTTAAAATAAAAAGTTCACGCATGCATGGGCGATGCAATTAATATAAAAATGATCAGGTTAAAGTGATACCTGTAAAGTGTCAGATATTGCACAAAATGACATTCGAGAATATCAATATCATTGTAAAATACAATTGAAAGATTTGTGAAAGTTTGAAAGAAAACGAACACTGTTTACCTAGTGAAAAAAACGAATATCGAGTTCATATTTTATCACCGAATACTGATGGCCTGATGACACAGACGTTGATAAACTAACTTGTTCCTAATGAATATATATGTGACGAGCCATCAAATATAATAAGGTACTCTATAGCTCAGTTGGTAAGAGCGATGGTCTAGAAATCAAGAGGTCTCAGGTTCAAGTCCCACCATGCAGACACCTATTCTTCGCTCTGTTTTTTTATTAATTAATTATTATATTAATTAACATGAAAATGATCTGCATGTGTCCGGTATTGGGTATTTATAATGTGTGTAATATGCCTTTGCTTTACGTGTCGTATATGCAAGAGCCTATTGTTAAAATAATATTCCACTTGGTTTGTAACGAATTTAGGTGCATAAATATTATTGCGTTGAGTTTAGGTGCACTCAAAATGTATTAAACGTATTCTGTTCTTGCCGTCCAATAATGTAATGTATATACATTACAATGTACTATAATTGTGTGCTGCTATCGTGTCTTCCAAACTTCCGCTGAATTTATTTGTCACTATAAACCTTGAAATTGTCTGAAATAGTATATTAATAAATCCATTTTAGTTTTGTACTAATTTAACGAGGCTCAACAAACTTATTCAGTCGGAAATATCATTCATGATAACTTTGTTCAGTATTTTCTTGTATATTGTCAAATGTAATTTCCGTCCAAAACAGTGTGGTGAATCAGGGTTTTATTTTGTTACATTATGTTTTCTGCGCGCCAAAAGTATTCAATCGGAAATATTTTTTTATGAAACATTTTGTTTAGTATTTTCTTGTAAAATGTAACAGTTCAGGTATTAGTATTTGTCAAGTCTGATTTCCGTCCAAAACAGGGTCGTGAATGGGGGTTTTGTTCTATTAAATATGCATGTATATAGAAATCGCTTTTCATAGTATAACTTATTCATTTGAATTGTATATTTATGAAAACTTAGATACCTAGAGGTATTTATTTTTTAATAAACGCCCAAGACTCTACTGAAATGTAAATTTTATAACGAATTTGGACTGAAACATTCATCTATATATAACCAAATGGAATTGAACATTAAGGAAATAGTTGTGATAAGTATAACTTTCTTAGACTGACAATGGTGTTTTGATTGTAGATTCATTGAAGAAGAGATATCGTATATCAATGTTGTTGAATCATACATTTGACTGAATACGGGTTTTCAAGTAAAAGATTACCCGAAATGTTTTTTTTTTTATTTATCAACATGAAATATTTATCAAGACAGCTTTATATTATTGTATATGATAAATCTGCACGATGGTATGTATGAATTTTGTAGCATATTCTAAATATGACCTCACCTTGATTGTTTATAAACATTTAATATGATATATTTGTTGTGTGAATAAAATTTGCCCTGTAGTTTGTCAAAAGCAAAATGTCGTGTCTCCTTTTTCATACTCTGGTTTATTTTTACATAATGCTTACATACATTTTTAAATATTTTTATTTATAAATTAAGGGGCCCATTGTAACACAGGATGTTCTTTAAAAAAACCTTAAATGCTGCCCTTCATATAGAAACAAATGAAATTGTAAAAACAACCATATATGAATAAATATACATGGCTTCATATAAACAATTATTCGAATCGATAAACGAATGATTTAATTTCGTGAGACTAATAGTAATAATAATAATAATATACTCGATTTATATAGCGCCTATTATAATATGATTGATAATCATCTCTAAGCGCTTTACAATGATATTATTACCCACGGTCATAGCATACAATGCAAACCAGCACACATTGTGTGCACCATCTCCACTCCCTGGGGAGCATTCCTTCCAAGCGGCTCATGGGCATTGAGAAGATCCTTCACATATAGGCTTTCACATTCTACCGGGTCCCCATTTATACACCTGGGTAGAGAGCAGCTACAAGCCACTGGATCGCGTTCCCCTCGTGTTTTATAATTGTATTGTCAAATTATTGGAGTGGGAGGCACGTGTCCCCCGTGCCGCCCCCCCCTTCCGAAATGATGCTACTAACGAAAGCGAGGGCACATGACCATAAGAAAACCTGGCTGGATAGGGGGTAGCGAGTTGTGAAGCTAAAACATTGGAATAGTAATACCTGTCCAGTATTGATTCATTCCCGTTTTATTCCTCATCGCTGAATTTACCCCAACTTTTAAATGTCAGATATTTGGTCGAATACACTGTCCTAAAAGAAATGTACGCTTTAAACCAAAAAAACAACCACTTTGAGCTTAAGGTGATGCACGTAGTTTTTTTAATTCTTGATTTTCCAGATGTAAACTAATATTCGTGGAATTCGTTTTCCCATGTCACACATTGATTAACTAATTTAGAATTAATCATATTACGCGGATGGCTTACAGAAACCGAGGTTGTCGAAGTGATACACCTAACACATTTATATATTCATGTTGAAACAACATTAATCTTTACTTTGTGCATGCGCCCCAAGCATTTCTTTGGAAAACTGTTTGAACAATAGAGGTCATTTTAAAAGGAAGTCGAGTATTTTCCCCATTGCTTATTATTTATTCCTTTTTGTATTTTTGTCACCTAATTTCCGTTCACTTTGTTTGAATTTTCATTGCATATTCTGTACATAGATGACATTAATGGGCTCTATACTGTAGTAACTTTGTCTCAAACTCACTAAACTCGACTAAACTCACTTGATTCTTTCATTCTTTCAATTTTAAGTGGAAATAAATTCAATTTAATTCAATTAATTTTCCTCTTACTAATAAAAGTATGCAATTATAAATGGAAATACAATGAAAATGAAAATCAATGATTCTTTGGTTTTATTCATTAATTTATTTATAAATATATGCAATCAATTCATCGGTGTATCTGTTTATTATGACACTATTACATTTGATGAATACAAAATGGTAGAAAAGGCCATTCCTTTTTCTGATACCATTAAAAACAAATTCACATAATTACGGCATTCCTTTTTTCCCCCAATAAAATTGAATGTAATATACAATGAATATTATCATGATCTTCCAATTTCATGATAGTTGGATATGCACAGGATGCACTAAAATTTTGTATTGAGGCGGTAACACTCATGATGACGTGTCTCATTGAACACATCATTGCCTTTGCTACTTCACATCAAAGTTTTATTTTTAATATTCATTACGTATTGCAAATAAGTTTCATTTACACAAATTCCTTCCTTTTTTCTTTTTAAAATTCCTTTTTGGGCCATCTGGGTTCCCTTTTTTGATTTGCTATCTGATGAAGAGACATTTGGCATAATAACGATAGCTGGTATATATATATATATATATTTATCACATGACTTAGTAAATACAGTACATGCCGCTGCGGTGTAATATTTTTCGATATACAATGGCAATATTACACCCCTGTGTTTGACAGTCAGATGATAAAACAGTTGTTCAATTTGTTGTCGGGAAAATCACGGAATATTCCTACCCTCGGGATTTCAAATGCTATTTACTCTTCCCTCAATAGCATTTCAAATCCCTCGGGATGTAATATCCCTCCACCGCCATTTAACAACAGTATAATAGCAACTGCTGGTTGTTACAGTTGGCATGTCACAATACAAATGTCACAATAAGTGATGAGTAAGCACCAGGCAATGCTGGCCGGTATGTCATCAAGGTTAGTAGATGTCATCATCATCGGAGTGCATGTTTGATTGCGTTGTAAGCCAACTCCCCGGTCCCTCCCCGGTCCTTCCCCGAGCCCTCTCCGCATCTCAATCGCTCTTAACGACTATAGTTATAACCCAATGTAATGTTCAGGGGTTGCTGGGTTGTCTGGTATAAAATGTAGTACTCTGCTTTTATTTGTAATAGTTTGTGTCAAAACAAGTGTCGGTTTTCGGCTACGGTATTGTAAATAGTGGTGATGGTGTCGATATCGTTGGTAGTTTCCTATGTACCACAGAGATATACACATTATTTTTGTTATAACAAAGTAATGGTTCTAAACAACTCGTCCTTCATGTCCTTTGAATCTGGCGTTTGGTAGTGGGTTTGGATCAGAACGAATGCCTTCTTAGCGACCGCTAGGGCAGGAATGGCTGGCTTGCCTGACATTGCGCTGAACCATTATCCATGCATTTTAACAATATATACAGAGCTGCCAAGTCTCTCTGATTTCGCAGGAGACTCCCTGAAAATAGACCAAGATTAATGCATTGGATTTCATCCCATCAGCCAATCTCCCTGATTATTGAAATATTATTGTCATTAAGTTGTATGCATGTGATATAAATCTCTCTGATTTCTGATGAAATTTCCCTATAGCTCCTTGATTGTTCAATGTCAATGTTGGTAGCTCTGGATATAATCTATCGCAGGCTCGATGTCACAATAGTTGAAATCGCGGGAACGCTGCTCGGACGAGATCGAGAACGGGGTCGAGAGCATCTATCTCATGCTCTCTTTTGGCGGAGGTGGCCGATCACGATGAGGGGATACACGAAAGGGAGGAAGACGAGGAGGAGGGAGGGGTGGAACGACATCTCGATTTGGAACTGCATCCGGAGATGGGAAGAAAGACAGAAAGGGGAACACGATTTAATTCAATTGCCAAACAACCAAAAATAGTCGCCGTCTTAAAACTTTAGCAATGAAAAGTACACATTTACCACGTTTACAGCAGTTCAAACTGATTGAATCTAACTTAATACCGTTACTCATTGCTGCAAGTAAGTAATTAAGTAAGTACGTAAGTAAGTAAGTAAGTAAGTAAGTAAGTAAGTAAGTAAGTAAGTAAGTAAGTAAGTAAGTAAGTAAGTAAGTAAGTAAGTAAGTAAGTAAGTAAGTAAGTAAGTAAGTAAGTAAGTAAGTAAGTAAGTAAGTAAGTAAGTAAGTAAGTAAGTAAGTAAGGTAGTAAGTAAGTCAATCAGTCAGTCAGTCAGTCAGTAAATAGATAAATAAGTAAGTCATGAACTACTGGGTGATATTTGTAGACCTAAAGATGTCTGTTTATACGAGAATATCTAGTTTGTACATTTGGCACCAATGATAATTGAAATAATTGTAAAAAACTCACCATAACCCTTTCATTGGTAGTGGTCATACCCTCTTTCAGGTAATCAAGAGGCTCCAATTCTGTTTTCGGACCAGGCTTGTCAGTCTGAAACATTCAAATTGATTAAATGTTAAGGTCTGTTATTTAGTGCACGGCCTAACTGCCCTCTTTGCTCTTTGGAACCCCCCCCCCCCCCCTACCCGTCCAAACCCCTCCTTTTCTCTCCCCCATCCATTGGGGGAGGGGTAATCAGAATGGAACTCTGATAAGAACTCATAATTGCCCTTTTATAAAATAATATTTATTTCACTGGATTTGAAAAGAAGGGAATTTATCAAATGATAAACAGAAGTTAAGAACGGGAGAACTAGTTTAATACCTGCTTCATTCGGGCCATGATACATCGCTCGACCATCTCATTCTCCATTTCTTCCCTGGACCGACGCCCCGTTAATCCTTCGGGGAAATATTTCTTAAAAGTCGTCTCCCACGGTCTGGCTCCATCCTCCCCAGCACCCTCCTCTGTGGCCATCAGAGGTGATGGATGAAATGGATGATATGCAGGAGGAGGAAGAGGTGGGGTGGTTGACCGGAGCGGAGGAGGAACATCTTCTGAAGATGATGGAGATGATCTCAGGGCTCTCTCCCACCGCCTGATTCCATCCTCCCCACCTCCCTCTGTCATCTCCAGAGGTGATGGATGATATGCAGGAGGAGGGAGAGGTGGAGTTGTTGAACGGAGCGGATGAAGAACATCATCGGAAGATGATGGAGATGATCTCATGACTCTCTCCCACTGCCTGACCCCATCCTTTACAGGCAAACAGACAGCGTATACGAGTGTGACAGAATTTGAATCACTATGTCTTTAGCCAACATAGTTTATGGGATCGAAATAAGTTGAAAACTTAGTGGGTAATATCTGATATTAAGTTTTTCCGGTTCATTATACAAAAATTGAAAGAACAACATGAGAATAACAAAATGAGTATGGCATGTATATTGGTAACTAAATAATAAACTAAATCAACAATGCACTCACAAGTGAGTTATGACTGTATACCATATTCCGTACCTCAATGTCGATGACATGCTGCTCGCTGATGTCGGTCCGCAGTTCGCAGTCATTTGACTGGATGTTGATGTCAGGCTTGGTGATGCTGTCAACCTCGGAGTCGATGTCTGATACCTGGTTGTCGACATCGTGCTGTATGACATCATGAAGGTTGGTAATGCTGGCAACCTTGGCTTCTGATGCCTGGATGTCGACGTCGATATGGATAACATCGAGGTTGGAGATGCTGGCAACCTCTGATGCCTGGTTGTCGACATGGTGCTGGATGACATCATCAAGGTTGGGAATGATGTCGACATTTGGCTGAATGACATCGAGGTTGGAGATGCTGGCAATCTCGGATTCAATGCCTGATGCCTGGGTGTCGACATCTTGCTGGATGACATCGAGGTTGGAGAAGCTTGCAACCTTGGTTGCTGATGTCTGGATGGCGACGTCGGGCTGAATTTCATCGAGGTTGGAGAAGCTGGCAACCTTGGTTTCTGATGCCTGGATATCGACGTCGATATGGATGACATCGAGGTTGGAGATGCTGTCAACCTCGGATTCAATGCCTGATGTCTGGGTGTCGACATCTTGCTGGATAACATCGAGGTTGTAGATGCTGGCAACCTCTAATTCGATGTCTGATGCCTGGGTGTCGACATCTGGCTGGATGACATCGAGGTTGGAGATACTGGCAACCTTGGTTTCTGATGTCTGGATGGCGACGTCGGGCTGAATGACATCGATGTTGGAAATGCTGGCAATCTCGAAATCGATGTGTGATGTATTGATGTCGACGTCGGGCTGGATGACATCTAGGTTGGAGATGCTGGCAACCTTGGTTTCTGATGTCTGGATGGCGACGTCGGGCTGAATGACATCGATGTTGGAAATGCTGGCAACCTCGAAATCGATGTGTGATGTATTGATGTCGACGTCGGGCTGGATGACATCGAAGTTGGAGATGCTGGCAACCTCAGCATCGATGTCTGATGCCTGGATGTCGACGTCGGTCTGGATGACATCGAGGTTGGAGATGCTGGCAACCTCAGAATGTATGTCTGCTGCATGAACGTCGACGTCAACAATGTTGTGTCCGACGCTAGACGTCTGAATGATGCCGGCGATCGATGATGGTTCAAACGCGATCTTGCTGTTCTGATCCGTGAGTTTTGCCCTGGCCTGTCAAAGTTTGTAAAATGCATTTTAAATTTTTGTTTTATGCATTCTTGTTATGCTCTTTTTTTGTTGAGGTTTCTAATGCATGTTTAATGTTAATTGCTTAGTTTTATTTACAAATTGTCTATGATTACGGTTATACTAGTAAAATACGGAGAATAAACTTTTAAAAGATTAAATATTTTGTTTCCCATAGAATATTGAGATATTAAAATAATATTGAAGCATCCATAAAGAATATTCAAGTAACTAATGAAAATTATTAGAGCAGCTGAGCAACATCACACAATTGCTTATTGATTTACAATTAATATGTTTTCATGACACCCATTATACAAGCAGTATGGTCTTAAAGGGATCTAGTAACTTTGTTGGCAAGTGAAAAAAGTGATTAATAAAAATGTGTATTGGAGTGATCTGATATGTCCACAAAATAATGTGTGAAAATTCATGTTAATTGGATGTTTTTTTGGCTGAGATATGAGCAAAATGCAAGGTGATATTCACTTTCACAATAACCCATTGTACTTACTTTGTACAAGGCATGAAATTATCCCGTAGACAAATTTATATCTGAACACTTCAATCGTAAATATCTTTTGAACGAAATGGAAATTTGAAAAACCGAAACCTGTCCCGTGCTTTTATTGTTGATTAATATGAATATGATATGAGGCATGAGAGAACCACTAGAGTTCCAAGTAAGTTTTGAGGATTTGGACAATGTTACTAAGTCCCTTTAAAAAGAAGATTCATTGAAATCACAAGAGTTGTTGAATTATACCTTTACAGAAAGCTAAGATCATACAGAATATGAAAATATTACCTCTTCAAGCACTCACTCATCAGATGAAAGGAAAAGGGCAATATATTGAACACCGTTTCAACACCAGAATCAAACGACTTGGCGGAGACCGTACACACTGTCTTTCTAGTGACGTCACGACATGTGTATGCATTGGAAACTGTTATATTTATGCTATGCTATGCTAAAATGCAAATCTGATGCTGATTTGCCCCCATATAGGCCTACATGATATATACAGCGAACTAAGGGCTAAATGCAACATGTATGCCGAATTCACCAGACCCATAGTTTCAAGTCAACAGGCACTTTAGAGGATGTAAAATAGTTTACGAAATAGTTTGTAGAAAATGACAATCAATATAATTTCTGAATAGTCATTCACATTGCAATATTCTCTCTTGTCATTAATAATGTAATTAAGATAATTATGACTATTTTC